>JARHVA010000770.1:395000-515000 GCA_037957365.1 Torreya grandis | reverse complement strand
AATCTCTAAATCTTCTTATAAACCCTTTTTATATATCTTCTTAGGCCACTGTTAGGCCAAATTAGGTCTCTCATACACCAATCTACACACCGTTCTCTCTACTAGTTCGTACAAGTACAAAACCAATCCAAAAACTCCAAAATATCTTCACCCTCACTTATACCTATCAAATCACCAAATTGGAGGTTATTTCTATGGTGAAAATGTCTTCAATGCTTATTTTTCTTTTAAAACCTTAGTTCAGGGTTTGCAACCACTATACGAGCCCAAGAACTTTATTTATGAGTTTTAAAGCTCCAAATTAGGTTTCAAAACATTCTAAGGCTTGTTCAAGGCTTGATCTACCTTTAGACACATTCACCAATCATTAGAATCTTACACACACACACACTACTATTTCAATCTTCTTTAATTTTCTTGACTACTTTGCCTGCACAATTACAACAAAGAGGTCTACAAGCACTCTTTTAGGGTTAGTTTGAAATCAAAGGGTATGTAAAACAAATGAATGTTTTATAAGGTTTCAAAAAAACTCAATACACCTTGTTCAATCACCAGTTATGCACAAAACCTTCTCGACTCAACTTCTTTATGACTTTTTTGGCTCATACAAGGCACACATTCATAGTTCATAAGTTAAGCAACATTATTTTAAGGCTTTGAATCATAAAAAGAAACCACCAAAATTTTCACATGATTTAAGAGAGTACCAAACATCCCAACTTACCTTCTAGAATAAATAATCATTCACCATGGTGCCTATAGTCTACTCTTTATCATACTCTGATTTAAGTGCTTGATTCTTTGATTGTTCAGTCCCAACGTGTAGATGTCCTAAGAACAAGTTTTTGGGGTCTAAACCTTTGAATATGGGTTTCCAAACTTAGTATCAATTTTTTTAGTCTTCATACTAACCTTGCACTCCTAATATAACCTGTTATAAAACCTCTTTGACTCCTATGTTATGCCAATTTATAGAATTATGTGCTGACTATATATGTTTACACATACTCAATAGGATTACATGGATTGCTATGTAAATGGACATGAAATAAGTCTAATGCAATGCACAAATACACTTATAAAATATATTGTAAACTCACCAATACATATTTATCACCAAACACATAGCATTATCAACCTTTCCTTCTATGATCATTCAAAACTCAGTTTTCCACCATTTCATTATTCCAAATAACAAGTTATAGACCTTCCATCAGAATTGAAGATTATCATTCTTTGTTATTGGGACTAGAGCCCATTCTCTTAGAATAAAACCATCCAAAAATTGAATTAAAAAACAAAACTATAAGCTTTATACTAACTATAACTACCTTTTAAGGGTCACTTGGAAGAGTGTTTTCCCTTGGCACAAATACCAAGGATGATTCTTCCATAAAAATGTGACCTTGGGTTGAGTTTACACACCTAAAGTTATATAATTGACATTTCTTATCTATTTGATACCTTGTAATCTTTTAAATCACCTCCTACAACTACTACTTCATGCTAAAGTATTCAAATTTTCAAATGGTGCAATTTGGGTGGAAAACTTCCCATTTAGATTCCTAAGCTACCTAGGCACTTCTAATCACTTGGATAACATTCAAAGATGCACTTTAAGACTCATAACATTGTTAAAACATTATAAACATTTTATAGTCCCCCTATTTTCTTGATCTAGTCAAAATCTGGCAATCATGTTATTCCTATGTGTGATGCCCCTGCATCATAGTCTCAAGGGGAAAAGAAAATGAAACTTATAGAGAGTTTTTTATCCATGAACCTTTCCAGATTTTTATTTATGTATTTTATGTCATCATTCTTCTTCCTTGTAGTGTATTAAATTAAATATGTCTTCTCATACTTGTCATGTTGCTCGTTCCTAATCCTTGTATTCTCTTACTTGTCCAAAATGCACTCTGTTTTGACTCCTGGCCTGATATGATCTATTTGATGCTTTTTCCTCTTTCTCCAATTCCAAAAATGTTTCTTATGTTCTATACTATCAACTTGTCTTATTTCTCTCTTTATCATTGGTCATTTTCTTCCAACCTCATGTAAGCCTTCTAAAAGCAAGATACAATAAAACAAACTAGTACCTCATTTAGAATGACTTGAATGACTTACTTCTTCATCTTTGGAAAGGATTGTCATACTTGTAAAGGTCTTATTATCAATATGCTTCTTGCTATGTTCCCCATGCTCACTCCATGTCTCTAGCATCCAAACTACTCCACCTATCCTTTGAATAGCTATTATACTCCTGCATATTTCTCCCAATGCTTCAAATGGTGATTCCACTTACATGGGCATGTTTAGAACATGAAATTACAAGTCACTTCTTCTTTATTTCATTTATTGTACCTGATCCTTACAAATGTCTACAAGACCATCACCATGCTTTGAAAAAAAATGTAGATCTATGTTCCATACCTTGATGTGGTCCAACTATTTGGTCTTCATTATAGTTGAATATTCCATCATTTTGACACTATGATGGTTAAGGTTTGTTGGCCTTACTATTTCCTCCAACTCATATGGTTCATTACAACTACATTGGTCTTGAATTATGTGTCCTTCTCTTGATATTGCTTCTTCAAACCATAAATAATGTGTGTTTCTATGCAAATTAATGGGTAATAGCTATTTGTACTCATGCCCATACTTTGTATCATGATGTAAAATGTTCACCACTCTTGATAGCCTATGAGAGATAGATTCCAAACTTTCACTTACATTTTTTTTGGGGTCTTGAATTGGTAAGTCCACATGAAGCACTCTTTTTTACTCTTCTCTACCATTCTCCCATATGTCTTCTTTGAATATGATGACCTTGTCACTCTCTAAAAGTTGAACGACCTGAAAATCATTACCACATTCTTGCATGGATGAATGCTTATCTTGATTATGATTTATCCTCACATCACCTTTGTATGCCATAGTCCTATCACCAATAAATGGATTAACATGTATAATATGAGCTTCAAAAGCTTCTATGAACATACCTTATTCATCTTCTTCTTTCACATATAGGTTTAGTTCTTTAGCAATCCTTTCTTGACCGTTTTTCAACTTTATAGCCTTGTATTGATATTCTTCATGCTACCCAACTTCTTGATGTGGTCTCTTAGACTCTTGACACTTATCATTTGCAAGATTAATTTTAATCTCACATAAGGATACAAATTCATCAATGATATTTACACTACTTTGAGTGCCACATACCTTCTCTCCCTCAACATTTGCTTGTTCATTGACATTGTATGGAGTTGCTTCCCTTAGTATATTCCTATCTGCTCCTTTGGTCTGCAACATCATAACTGATTTATCACACTTATTCTCACCTTCATTGAGATTTTCCTTGTCATAAACTTGATCTTTCTTCTTCACACAGAGTTTTAGTAACTCTTGATCTTGGATTTGTATGTCCATCTTGCCTTCAACATTTATCTTCAACTGTAAGTAAAAGATTTCAATGCACATTTCCTCTTCTTCTCTCTTACCTTGTTCCTTTGTGCTATTTTAATTCCTTAGGCAGGGTTCTCTCTCCTTATTCTGCACTCTTTGATGAGTTTTAGGTTGTATAGCATCAACTCCATCTTTTTTGACCTCAAAATCCTCTATCTTTCTTGTCTCCAAGTCTTGTTTAGTAGTTGCTTTTATGTAACCTATATATACATCACAAAACACATTGTTAGCCTAAAAATTTGGATCCTTCATGACTCTCTCTTGTGCTTCCTTCTTGAACACTTCATTGTCTAACTTCCTCTCTTATTTGGTTTCATTCTCAAGACACTTCTCATTCATCTTAGCTACAATTTTTGCCCTTTGTCTTCTAGTATACTCATTGCCTTACTAGTTTTTGAACCCTTCACTCTTGCATGTCATGCTAGCTACCACTACCTTCTCACAAAGATCACTTCCTCTATTCACCTTAGTAACCTTATCCAACAATATTCTATCTTGTTGGTCATCTTCCATGTCCAACTTTGTGGACTCATGCCTCTCCATACTCACCATCTCAAGACAACTTGTCTTCTCTTCCTTTTTAGGGGATTTAATCAAACTCATACTCTTGATAACCTTACCAAAATATTTTTTGGTTTCCATAAACATCACTCTTTGTTCCATTCTATCTACATCACCTTTCAAAGGTAAAATGACATGTATCAACCCAGCTTTCTCTACAGTGTAAGTGTTTTCTTGCCCATCATGAACAAACTTCCTATCAAGTTGCCATGGCCTCCATAACAACAAATGGAAAACATCCATGGGAATTTTTGTCACACAAAACTCTATCCCTATATTTGCCTATATGAAATTCAACCAAAATTTTTTCACTTACCATGATTTGATGTCCTTCTTGAACCCATGTTACCTTGTAAGGATGTGGATGTGGAATCCTATTCAATCCTAGCTTTTATACCATCTCCAAATACATAATATTATATGTAATTACTCCATAAATCACCACATTGCAACACTTTATTCTTATTTTACACATGCTCCTAAACAAACTTCTCTTTATGCTCATTCTTATACTTTTCCTTTCTATTGCAACAAAAATCTTTTCATGAGCAAAGATTCCTTTCTCACTTGTCTATTTTCTTCATTTGTTCCTCTTGAATTCTATTGAACATCCCTACCAATGTATGAGGGATAGTCCATTACTCTATGACCTTCTCTATTACAATGCCAACACTATCCTTGGAATGTTGGTCTTTGTCTATGTCTTAGGAAACTATCATTTGTCCTTACCCTATCAAATGAAAATGGCCTTACCTCATGTGGATAATTATATGGCCTCCTAACTTATTTAACTACTACAACCTAATTTTGTGGCCTTATGGCCTCTTGGACTACTTTTCCATGCTCTTCTCCAATTGACCTTGGCTATAAAGGTTTCTCTTGACCTTGTTGTCCTCCATTACCTTCCATGTGTGCTATCTCTAAACTCTATACTCTTTCCTTGAGATCATTATTAAAGGCTTCCATTATCAAAATCAAAGGTGAAATCATTGGTGTCATCTAACCCATCAAATGCTCCACCATGCTATCTTGAGCTCTGCTTCCTCTATCCACCCTTTGTTCCATGGGTCTTTGTTTCTAGTTACCTGCTTTGTAGTTGAGCTCTAAACACATGATATCAATCTCTCTTTTGACATTTTTAAGTCATGTATTCTTTGCACCTATCACAAATCACCCACCACCAAGAGCAAACTAGCTCTGATACCAAATGATGCAGAGGATGATCAACCATCTAACAATTCTCTTCTTTGGCTATGTTTTTCCTTGACACTAATGTTCTTAAGACTATTCATGCGTAATTTAGTATTTATTTGTATAATGGATTTTGTTAACCTTCTCAAGCTCCTTGTGGTATTTTGATACCTCTCATACCCTTAGTAACATACTTTACCACCTTTTTCCTCACCTTTGGTAACTTTCCCCTTTGTCATAATCACTCTTGTAGCCCCTTTTTTGTCTAAATCTGATTGTACGGCTCCATATGAATGGTAAATGACAATATAGTACCAAATTATGATACCTTTTATTGAAATTATCCTCTCTATGAAATTTAAATCTTTAACTCTTCTAAACCCTTATTCTATCTCTTCTTAGGTCATTGTTAGGCACAATTAGGTCTCTTACACACCAACCTACACACAATTATCTCTCCTAGTTTGTACAAGTAGGGAACAAATCCAAAAACTCTAAAATATCTTCACCCTCACTTATACCTATCAAATCACCAAATTTGAGGTTATTTCTATGGTGCAAATGTCTTCAATGCTTGCTTTTCCTCTAAAACCCTCGTCCTAGGTTTGCAACCACTATGGGAGCCCAAGAGCTTTCTTTATGAGTTTAAAGCTCTAAATAAGGTTTCAACATGTTCTAAGGCTTATTAAAGTCTTTCCATACCCTTATAAATGTTCACCAATCATTATAATCTTACACACACACTACTGTTTCACTCTTCTTTGATTTTTTTGACTACTTTGCTTGCATAATTACATCAAACAGGTTTGCAAGTACTCCTTTGGGGTTAGTTTGATCTCCAAGGGTTTGTAAACCAAATGAATAATTTATAAGGTTTAAAAAATACTCAACATACCTTTTTCAATCACCAATTATGCACAAAACCTTCTCAACTCAACTTATTTATGACTTTCTTGGCTCATACAGGGCATACAGTCAAAATTCATAGGTTAAGCAACATTGTTTTAAGGGATTGAATCTTAAAAATAAACCAAAAAAATCTTCACATAGTTTAAGGGAGTGCCAAACATCCCATATTACCTTTTAAAATCAATAATCATTCACCATGATGCCTATAGTCTACTCTGTGCTAGACTCTGATTCAAGTGCTTAATTCTTTAACTGTTTAGTCACAACCTGTGGATGTCTTGAGAACAAGTTTTTGGGGTCTACACCTTTGAATATGGGTTTCCAAACTTAGTATCAAGTTTTTTAGTCTTCTTACTAACCTTGCACTTCTAATAGAACCTTTTATAAAACTTCTTTGACTACTCTATTATGCCAATTTACATAATGCTATGTTAACTGTCCATGTTTACACATAATAGGATTACATGGATTGCTATGTAAATGAACTTGTAATAAGGATAATTCAATGCAAAAATACACTTATCAAACATATTTTGAACTCACGAATATAGATTTAACACCAAACACACAACACTATCAACATTTCCTTCTATGATCATTCAAAACTCAGTCTTCTACCATTTCATTATTCCAAACAACAAGTTACAGACCTTCTATCATAATTCAAGATTTTTTTAATTTGTTCGTGGGATAGAGCCCATTATTTTTGACTATAACCATCTAAAAATTGAATTCAAAAATAAAACTATAAGCTTTATACCAATTATAACTACCATAACTACCTTTTAAGGGTCACTTGAAAGAGTGTTTTACCTTGGCACAAATACCAAGGATGATTCTTTCATACAAGTGTGACCTTGGTTTAGTTTATAGGCCTAAATGTCTCTAATTGACATTTATTATCTATTTTTCACCTTGTAATCTTTTTAAACCACCTCGTACAACTACCATTTCATGCCAAAGTATTCAAATTTTTAAATGGTGCAATTTGGTAGGAAAACTTCCCATTTAGATTCCTAAGCTACCTAGGCACTTCTAATCACTTAGATAACATTCAAAGATGCACTTTAAGAATCATAACACTAACATAACATTCTAAACATGTTATAGTCCCCCTATTTTCTTGATCTAATCAAAATCTGTCAATTATGTTGTTTTTATGTGTGATGCCCATGCATACCTTCTTAGTCATAACAACCATGTTATCTAAATCCACTAGTTTAATTTCAGGATAAAGCCCAATATTTAAATCCTTAACATGATTATATAATAGGTAAATAAAATTGTGATGAAGGGGAATTGATATTTTACCCAATTGAACATCAATCACAATATTTTGTATGTACATCAAGAGATAAAAAGGAAAACTAACTATGTGATCTTTGAAATGATTTAGAAAAACAAAATGGTAAGAGAACACAACCTTGTAATGCCCCTCAAGGGTAATATACTTCATAACATATTTCACAACATTGTTTAAGGGATAAGAAAAGGAATCCCATAAATACCCTCCTTGAAATGATATGAAAGTCAATTTACCATATAACTATAGACACATGAAAATGGATCCTATGCTTTTATTATTTATGAAATTGCATCATTATGTTAGGGTGTTTGTGTACTTGTTGATTATTGGTTTAAATTACGTGTTTATTGTTGAATTTTTTTGAGTTTACATGGTTCAAAACCCTTAACTCAATCCCCAAAATTTTCATATTTTCTCTCTTTTGGTTTCCCCTTGTTATAAGCTTCTCATACAAAGTGTTCAGATGTTCTTAGAAAATATCCGAAGCTTTTTAATGTTCTTTGTGTATGTCTAAAGAATCTAGATGTTATGGGGCCCTTTTAAGTGGCCCTTTTTAGATAGATTGTACTCACTTTATTTGTCACACCTTTTTTTACTTATGATTGTTTAATGTTATTTTTCACACCATTAGGGTCCTAATTTGAATTAAATTTGTCTATAAATATGCAAGATTCCTAAGTCATTAATCAAGAAGTGCATTGAGCATTATATAAAGGAAATCAATGAGAATCCACATGAATTCAATAATATATTTGATTTAAGGTCATCTAAGGCCCACCTAGATCATAAGTATAGATAAGAAATTTATGAGGTCATGCAGGGATTTACTAAGGGTAGACAAATATTTTATAGAGGTAGATAAGAATTTAATGCAAGAAGAGATAATCTTAGTGTGCATAGAAAGACATTTAATATGGGTAAATATAACTTCACCAGGGAAAAATATAAATTTAATGTATGTATTTTTTTGGTTCCTAGGGGTAAGTAGTATATTATAAATACAAGAGAAATAATATTTAGGGTAGCATAAGACTAAAAAAATAGGTGTATAGGCATAATAGAATACAATTATTTTGTTTGAGATAGTGGAAAATAAGTGTTATGTAAAGGAAACAACGAATTAAATGAAATATTGCTTTATGTGTTGTTCCATGTTGCATGTAAACTTCAAAAAATAAATTTTGTTTAATTTTATTTTGTGATTTATAATCATAAATTGGCCCCCCTAGTGTTTATCAAGTTGCAACAATTTTTAAAACTGCTTTGTTTGCTGATTTTAGAGATGTACAAGTCTAGTGCTTCATAATCTTGGTATCAGATCAAGAAAAATACTCCATAAAATTTGTGAGAAGATTGTGTTAGAGTTACATAAGTGCCAATATGCCTCCAAGAAGGGAAGTCATGGAAAATATTTTCTATAATATGCAAACCTTGAGACAAAGGGTGGATGAAGTTGTAACTAAGAGGCCTATGAGAGGGAGTGAATCTAATGAAGAGATTGAAGAATAAAATGAAGATAAATAAGAGGAAACATAATATATTTAGTGGGCATTAATACTTTTTTTGATATCTTCACAAGAAATTGACAGTTCAATAAAACAAAGGTGTTTTACCACAATGGTAGTTTGAAGGCTAAGGAGTTAATGGATTAGATATATGAAATGGAGAGATAATTTGAATGGAAATAGATGATTGATACAAAAGGAGTAAAATTTATGGATATAAATTTAAAGGGGCATGTTTCCATGTGGTGGGATCATCTACAAAAAGGATATGGTTAGAAAATGGAAGGACCCATAAGGATTTGGAATAACATGTTATCTAAGTTAAGAGGAAGGTTTCTTCCTATAGATTATAAATAAGATACTTTAAAACTTTCATGGATTGAAATAAAGGAAAAATTAGCTCAAAAATATTCTTAAGAATTATATAAGATTTCTATTAAAGCAGGTATTAATGAATATGTAGAACAACTTGTTGATAGACACAATGGACACTTGAGATTAACATGCATAAATTAGGTCTAGTAGAAGAAGATTTTCCATTAACACTAAAGGGTGAGGATATCTTAGATATAAATTAGACCAAAAGACCATTTGTAAGAATAGGAACAACCACACCAGATATGGGTAGATGATCATCCTATTTTCCAAGGGTTCAAGTTCATAAAGAAGAGGGAGTTAACTATTCTCAAGTCAATTAATTCCCAAAAGGAATAGGCAGAGGAAAATACTAGTGCCAAAAATACCAAATTTCCCACAACTATCAACAAAGAGGAAGGAGTTTTGGTGAAATAAGTGCTTTAATAACTTGGTGAAAGAGGAATACAGATAGATAACTTGATGAAATAGTTATATAATGAAGGTTTAGGTGGTTCTTTTTACTGATATAAAACTTAAGTCATAGTGGGGGGAAGGTATTATTGGCCGTCCTTGAACAACTAAATTCATCTATCTATAAAAAGGTGTGAAATTTTACAAATGGCTAAGGATGGTATCCTAAATATAGGTTTGCATACTCATTTACCTACACAAATAGGCCATAAGAAGACATAAAAATGCACTCTGTATTGGTATTTCCTTGTAATAAAAGAGGTTATGATTCTATTTTAATGGTTTTCAATTAATTTTCTAAGATGGCTCATTTTATGTCTTACACAAAAATTAGTCATGCAAGTAAGGCGGTTGAAATATTTTTCAAAGAGATAGTGAGGTTGTGTGGATTACTAAAGACATTTAATTTAGATAGAGATACTAATTGTTTGAGTTATTTATGGAATACTTTGTGGAAGATGTTATGCAAAAAATTACAATTTATCTCAATATATCACCCTCAAATAGATGGGAAAACTGAAGTTGTGAATAGATAATTGGGAAGTTTTCTAAGGTGTCTTATAGGGGATAAATCAAAATAGTGGAATCTCATGCTACTGCATGCTGAGTTTTCCTATTAAAATCTATGAATGGAAGTACATGTTATACTCAATTTCATATTGTGTATGGAAAAAGTTCTATGGGTTTACAAATCTTATCACTTTGTCAATTAAGGGAAGAAGTAATGATGATGAGAAGTCCTTTGCTGAACATATGCTTCAACTTCATCAAAAGGTTAGAGAGAAATTGTAAAGAGTGTCTATAAATATAAAACGAGTGTAGATGGTACTAAGGGTTTCAATACATTCAACAATGAGGACTAGGTTATGGTAAATTTTAGAAAATACTTATTTCCTATTGAGGAATCTATTAATTTAAAATATAAAAATATGGGACCTTATATGATTTTGAATAAAATCAATGACATTGCCTAAAAAAAAAAAGCACTGGATGGACTGGACATTTCTCTAACCTTAAAATATTTTTTATTTGAATTATTATTATGAAGATGACAATGCATATGAATAAGAAGATAAAGTAGTTGAGCAATAGTAGTTGTTTCCAAAATTTTAACCAATAGATATTGAGAAGGTCTTCTATGTGAAATTATTTCACCTTGGAAAACATTGTTTAAGTTTTTTTTGATCAAATAGAAGGGTAAATATGAAGAGAAAAATACATGGATTTAAAAACATATGTGTTAAAGGTTGGTATGCCTAAGCAAGAGCACTCAAATTTTGTAACCCAAGGAGGATGATGTTTGGGCATCCAATTCCCACCCATAAAAAAGGGAATATAGGAAATTGATAAGGAAAAATAGGGATTTAATTTAGGTAGATAGTGTAAACACCTAATTTTGGTATGAGCATGGGCTTTTCCATGTTCTTATCATGTTTATATGTATACATATAATTGGTTTAGATTAGGCTCTTATTAGTGATTTTTATTGTGTTTGAAACACTTGTGAGATCTCTTGTTTCCTTTGTGACTCTATATTATTCTATTTATTTCTCTTTTGTTTATGTTTTTTTTCTATCTCCTCTATGTCTTACAAGTCTCTAGAGCCATCTTCTTCCCTTTCTGTTTTAAAATTTGTTGTTTGGATATTCTAGCTAGTACTCACTAGTTCGATACCATGAATTATTTATGGACCCCTTTCATCCTTTTTTTTTTATGTTTCCATTGATTTGGGCTCTCTTTTTTCAGCGTTCTATATTTTTTTTATGTCACTTGCATGCTAATATGTTATTATTTTAAATTCAAAAAGTATGTATACATAATCACCCTAAGGCATTTAATGAGATCAAGTAATCACTATATTCTTCTCTAAATGACCATGTATTTTTATGTTCTTTTTTCTATCCTTGCTATATATTATAGAAGTATTTAGAGCCATCTTCTTCCTTTTATATCATAGAATTTTCTGTTTGGATATTCTAACCGATATCGTATTAGTTTGATATTAGTTATTTCATTTATGGACCCCTTTGGTCCTTGTGTTGATGTTCCCTTTTTTCAGCTTTCTATGTTTTTAATATGTTGGCTTGCATGCCAATATATTCTTAATTTAATTCAAGAAGTGTATATACACATAAACACCCTAATGCATTTATTAAGATCAATAAAATATTATATCATTATTATATCAAATCTTGGGAAGTTTACACTTATATTTTATTGCATTTTCTACGTTTTAAAGTGATATAACTACATACTTGTACCAAAAAAAGGAATAGTGAAAGATCATATAGAATCAAATACTTGCTTTCATCTCAAACATAGGGATAAGGGTTGAGATATTCATACACATAAAATTAATTATTGACTACATGTGTGTTTATTGTAAAACTATCTAAGAGCATGGGTTTGACTGAGGTAGATCCCTAATAATGATGTAGATGAGAATGAGGGGTTAAAGTGAATGGATTCCTTACTTTCGAATGGGTGTTACATTCACTCTCTTAAGGACACACATAAAAACACCAATTTATAATGAAAATAAGAGCACTCTCTTTATTTAATGAGAAATAATACTAAAGATACTTACACACATTCACACACCCTTCCCCCTACTGACTATGAATATGATATTAGAATAAATCTCTTAATTATCTTTCATGAACACACATCACTCTTGCAAAATCTTAGCTCTATTTCTCTCTATCTCTCTCTCTCTCTCTCTCTCTCTCTCTCTCTCTCTCTCTCTCTCTCTCTCTCTCTCTCTCTCTCCCCCAAATCTAAATTCAATTCTCTCTTAGCTCTATGTTGGCTTGCATGCCAATATATTATTAATTTAATTCAAGAAGTGTATATACACATAAACACCCTAATGCATTTATTAAGATCAATAAAATATTATATCATTATGATATCAAATCTTGGGATGTTTACACTTATATTTTATTGCATTTTCTATGTTTTAAAGTGATATAACTACATACTTGTAACAAAAAAGGAATAGTGAAAGATCATAGAGAATCAACTACTTGCTTTCATCTCAAACATAGGGATAAGGGTTGAGATATTCATACACATAAAATTAATTATTGACTACATGTGTGTTTATTGTAAAACTATCTAAGAGCATGGGTTTGACTGAGGTAGACCCCTAATAATGATGTAGATGAGAATGAGGGGCCCAAGTGAATGGATTCCTTACTTCTGAATGGGTGTTACATTCACTTTCTTAAGGACACACATAAAAACACCAATTTATAATGAAAACAAGAGCACTCTCTTTATTTAATGAGAAATAATACTAAAGATACTTACACACATTCACACACCCTTCCCCCTACTGACTATGAATATGATATTAGAATAAATCTCTTGATTATCTTTCATGAACACACATCACTCTTGCAAAATCTTAGCTCTCTCTCTCTCTCTCTCTCTCTCCCAAATCTAAATTCAATTCTCTCTTAGCTCTAATTTCCTAGAGTTGTAACTCTCTATTTCCAAACTCAATTGTCTCTCCAATTGATTCCAAATTCTTGTTCCAAAATTGATTTGAATCTTACTTGCTTGACATTGACATATTTTAAACCTCTTTGAGCTTCCTCTATCTTGGAAAATGGTCCACACAACAATTTGTTTTATTCTAGGAAATTAAATTTGAATGCTTTCTCTATGGGTTAGATTGTCAGTTAATGCATATTGATGGTTATGAAAACAATTCATGTATTAAGCTATGGTTTTGTCACCATCCAAAAAATAGGTCATTTGGCCTCTTGGAGATGACTAGAAACCATGTCTTTATCCATTTTATGACATATTGAACTCCTAAAAATGTTATTTGAATTATTTATTGATCTTCCTTTAGCCATTCAACATTTTTGTCATGGGCTATAAATCACAAAAAAAAATGTACATGCACAACTGTGCACAAGAATCCAATCCCATGTTTTTGGTTGATGCAAGATTATTTTTTAGCCTAAATGTTCCTACAACAAACACTCTAGGTAAAAGAAATTATCCATGATATCCTACTCATGAACCTTTAGTGAGATATTTAATGGGTTTTCAATACTTGAAAATCTTGGATGCACTCATCCAAGTTATGCCTTTAATTTATCTATTCCTCCACATAATCAAATACTCATTATATTCACTCCCTCTTGTCTTCTTACTTATTTGTGCATCAAATACTACCTTTACTTCCTCTTTTGCATTCTTAGGTAATTATTGTCTCTAATCCACACTTGAAGAGTCTGAAATTGATACCTCACCACTCCCTTGTCCCTCATATCAAGGGTATAAGTCCACTATGTTAAAGATATGTGATATTTCAACCCCATATTATATGTTCCTTTAGAAAACATATCCTTACACAAATTTATGAAAAACTAACCTACTTGGAAATATTGATCTCTTCTTATTTCACAGGAACATTACTTATACTTCATGTTACATGCTTTGAACCTTATACTCACCTCTCTTTGTACATCATGCACACTTGTTGCATAATTATCTATATAATCACTTCTTATCCAAATATTTATTTTGATTCTCAACTCACAAACACCTCTAGCACTACATTAACACACAATTTGAAAAGGACTCATTGATTGTTGTACTTTTGTTCACTAACTTATTATATGTAAATTTAACTTATGTCATCATCATATCCCATTATTTTAGTTTGTCTCCTACAAAACATCTCAACATGTTACTAAGACTCATATCCACTGCTTTGGTTTGCCCATTTATTTGGAATGATATGTTGAATTGAAATCTAAGCTTGTTCGAAATTTCTTCTATAAAGTTCTCCAATAGTGCCTAACACATATCATATCTCTATCCATTACTATACTCCTTAGAATATCTATTTAATCTTACTACCTCCTTAAAAAAAATTGAAACATTTGTGGTATCACTTGTCTTCTTACATCCTATTAAGTGTGTCATCTTGAAAAATATATCAAAAACAAAGAAATGGAATCATTACCTTTTTGAATTCTTGGCAACCCAAGAACAAAATCCATGCTTATCTCATCCTAAGGCCTCTTTAGAATTGGTAAATGTTGATACAAACCTAAAGTTTGATTTTTTACCTTAGCATGTTGGTAAAATATACATATTTTCATGAACATATTTAAATCCACATCATCCTCAACCAATAGTAACTCTCATTCAACTGTGTCAATGTTTAATCAACACCAAAATGACTAGTTAAGGCGTCCACCATGTTTTTTATTTCAATAAATTCTCCCTCATTGAACCTTGATGTATGCATAACTAGTGTCCTTTAAACAAAAAACTATAATAAAACAAATATTATAACCATAGAGTTCTATCCATGCTAGTTGGATTCATGCATGTTTCCCATGCATCTCAAAATTTTGAATTCTCTTCATACAATTCCTTCATCAAGTCAAACCTAGTGATTTCTATTCTCATCTCACTCATCATAAGAACTATTTTGATCAAAGCATATACAATATTTTTTATTGACCACTCATATTATTCAAAATAAATGAATAAATTTGAAAAAAATCAACCCACTCCATATGCTCTTAATTTAGCTTACTTTGGTTTTTCATTAATTGCAATGCTTGATGATCTGTGTACAACATGAGCTATATGGGAGAAAAATAATGGCACCACTTCTTTAGAGCTTGTACTAAAACATAAGATTCATAATAAATACTTTTGTTTTTGTTCATTAAAATTCTCACACAAGTAAATTAGAGCTCACCTTCTTGACTTAAAAATGCTTTTATGGCTGTCCCACTAATAATATAATCAATTTGAAATACTTTTTTGAAATCTAACAATGCTAAAAGTAGGTATTTCAACACTCTTTTCTTCAAAATTTGAAAATAATTTTCCACTAAAACAATCTACTCAAACTTATTTTTATCATCTCTCATTGTTTTTATATGGGTGCACAAATATTGCTAAAGTTTTTAATGAATATTCTATAGAAACTTGCTAACCCATGAAAGCTTCTAGCTTAAAACATGATTCTAGGTGATGGAAATTTAAGAGTTGCTCTTAATTTTTTGGTGTCAATTTTTTACCCTTGACATGAGAATATAGATCCCAATGAATCAGTTCCTCCTTCATGAAATTGCACTTCTTTAAGTTGATCAACAACTTCTCTTCCTTCAACCTTTGCAATACCAACATAAAATGCAGCAAATGCTCTTCCTTTGTATGACTAAAAATTATAATTTCATCCAAATGAATAATGAAAAACCTACCCAAATAAGGTTTCAACTCTTCATTCATGAGTATCACAAATGTACTAGGTAGATTTGATAATATAAATGGTGTAAAATATACCCATACAACCCATCCTTCATCTTGAATGTCGTTTTTCATTAATAAACTTCTCTAATTATGATTTGGTGATACCCACTATTCATATATATATTTATGATGTACCTTTCTCCACTCAAACAATCCATTAGGTCATCCATCTTTGGAGATGGAAATCTAGACTTGATAGTGATGTTGTAAGTTGCTCTTGAATATGTACACATTAGCTAATCTTTTCCTTTTTTATGGGCCAATACTATTGGAATTTCATGTGGGTTTAAAATTTATTTTATTAAACCCTAATCCAATAATTCATTCACTTTCATTTTCACTTTGTCATTCTCCATAGATGTCAATGTATATGCTACCTTGATTGGCAATCTAGATCCAATAACTAGATCTATATGATGATTATGCTTATCATTGGTGGAAATCCATCTAGAAAATATTTTGAAACTATATCAACAAACTCTTCTAGCATATTATATACTTCAAGCTAAATTTCACTCATAGTTTTTGAATCACAACTTGCATCAGTTTGGGGATGAAAGTAAAACATGCCTTATCATTCTTTTTTCATTCAAGATTTGTTTACTAGAAACTATAAAAACCTTAGGGCTATTGTCCATCTCTTATCCTCTTTCCTTTAATGGGATCAATGTGAACCTCTTTCCATCCTTCAATAGTGTGTAAGTGTTTACCATCATGCATGACCTTTCTATAAAATTGCCACGGTATTCCAAACAATATATGACATATATCCATGAGAATTATGTCGCACAACATTTCATCTCTATTAGACCCAATCTAAAATTAACAATACATTATTTAGTTACCAACACTTGGTGACCCTTAAGTAACCAATAACCTTGTATGGATTGGGATGCACTCTTATTTTCATCCCAAGATTCTCTACTATTTATTTTGAAATCATTTATTCCTGCTAACACTACCAACATTAACCTTACAACTCTTACATCCCACTTTACAAAAAGTTAGAATTTTCTTTGCATTGGTTATTCTTCTTCCTTGGTTGGTTTCAATAATTATATCTTCATCATAAGAGCTTCACCATGTTTTAGTTCCTCCATGTGAGTTGAGGAAGTAACACTTTATTCATCCACATGAGCAAGACTATTATTTGTTTCATTCTTTCTCCCGTTGTTATTAAATTATTTAAAATATATATGCCCAACATATCCACATTCAAAGCACTTATCCATGAATCCTCTACCACTTACTATAGAATAATATCTTCTTCCTCTTTGGGTATGATTCTAATTTCGAGAGGTGTTAGCTTCTCCTTCATGAGTATGTTATCCTTTTCTACTATTTATTTATCCTCTCCATCTTGAGAACCTTCCTCTACCTATAGATGTGTTTTATTACCTAATAGAATATATATTTTAATTTATCTTCAATTTACATTGATAGGATTCTTCCACTGACTTTGACTTAATCATTTTAAAGTAATCTCGAATGGAAATATGAAATCCATTTATAAACCTTGATAGATTCTCTTAATCATTGTCCATATGACCAAATCTAATGGTGAGATTATATAAATCCTCTATGTAATATTTCACACTTAACTCTCTTTGTCTCAATTTTTGAACAAAATTAGTTGATAATTAAAAGGTAGGAATTTACCTTTCAATTTTGTGATCATCTTGTTCCAATTTTTAATTTGGTCTTTTCTTCTTCTCTTCCTTTCCAGATGCACAGGATCCCACCATAAAGATGAATGCCCATTCAACTTGGTGCATGGAAACCTCATTCTCATGGGGTCTTCCATTGACTCATAGTCAAAATACTTCTCTATCTCTATGATCCAATCAATAATATCCTTAGGGCTCAATATTACTCCAAAAAAAATGGTCTCCAACTTTGGTTTACTTCCCATCTTTATAACATCTTTAGAAAACCTATTTTCAAGGGGTGGATGGCTAAAAATTAACGTTTACAAGATTGAATTCTCTTGAGGGATCCCTTACATTGGTGAAATAGGATGGAGTATCTAGACAAGGATCAAAGAACATGTAAATGACATTCAACTAGGATAGAAAAAGAGAAGTCAACATTAGCTTAACACTCCTATAAAACCAAAAATCACCTTTGCATTTAGGATACAAAGGTACTTATCATGGATAAATTTTTTAAAAAAAGTAAGTTGAGAGAAGCTATGGAGGTTGGGAACACACAAAAAACCTGAACAAGGGTGAAGGCATAAGGATAAATCACATGTCGAACTCCATTATTAATGAATCAAAACTAAAAGGGTCTTTCTCATAAAAGAATGGGCATATTTGTGTCAAGGTAGGGTCACAATATATATTAAAAATAAATAAATTAAAAATAAGACAAAAATTAAATTAATAAATTTTTTATGATTTTTTATTAAAATTTTAAAATTATTACAATATTTTTTATATTGTGTGGTAGGAATATAAGTTTAAAAAAAATAAAAAAAATAGATATCACAATATTTATAGTTAAATAATTATTATTTTAAATGGGTAGAGTCACATATTAAAATTATACTTAACTCCCTTTGTCTCAAGTTTTGAAACTTTTTGAGCAAACTATGTTGATAATCAAAAGTAGGTATTTACATTTCAACTTTGTGATCATTGTGTCCCAAGTTTTAATTAGGTATTTGCCTCTTCTATTCCTTTCTAGCTACACATGATCCCACCACAAAGATGAATGTTCCTTTATCTTGGTGCATGGAAACTATATACACATAATATTTTTAAATGTTATCATTTATTGATGTTTTCTCTCTTACAATAATCTATTGAGTTTAAATCTCTTTGAGTGCACGCCTTAAAAGGTACACTAGGAAATGGGTGGGCTGATCGATGGTGCTTCATGATAGATATTGTTGTTTATCTATCATACCTATATCCACTACACTTCCTCTGAACTCAATTCCCTAAGCAATATTCCTCCTAATAGCGCTTAATTAAACCAAGACATATTTTTACAACTATATCAATTGGGGTTGATGTAGTATATTTCACATCACACCAAAATTCAAACTAGGTCAGCCCAAGTCGATGTATCCAAAGGTCACACCTCACACTTTGCAACTAGGTTAACCCAGATTGTCTTAATTTGAGGGGGTAAATGATAAGTTTTAAACTACATCAAGGTGGGCCAATATTGTCAGCTAAAATATTGAAAGGGTTTAAGATCATCTATCACTATAAATACAAGTCCCATTTCAATCTAATATAGAGGAACATTCATTTTTCACACTATTGTTTCTCATAAATCTAGTTTAGTCAACATTTGGAGAAGCCATTGTTTAGATTTTGCCTTGGAGGGAAATAAATTGTCTTGTGAAGTCTTGGATGAAATTAGGAGAAGTCTTTTAGCCTAGAGCTGATTTCAACAATTATGATCCTTAAAACCACAATAATATCTTGCAAATCACCATTGGCCAAGGGTATATTGAGGCTTGACAGATTTTATTCAAGGTGAGTATTTCTAACCCTAGATCTTTCATTTGATAGATAGATATTGCATAATTAATAGCTTAAATATATGTATAACTCCTTGTTTGAATATCCTCTACACTTAAACTTAGTGTGGCTATAAGGTTATTCAAACTTGCCATTTTACACCCTAGGTAACCTAGGCCTTCATTTGCCTACCAAAGTTACTTACCCTTTTTTAGTTTTGTTTTGACCATCCCCATTATTTGTGTTGTAAGCTTTGGTAACACTAGATTAGAATAATTCCATTATTAGAGATCTAGTTAGGGTTATTGCATTATATTGATTGCCTACAGGCTTTGAAACCCTTTCCATCAATGTTATGTGATAATTTATTCTCTAGATAGGTTTAGCAGATCCAATTGGTCATGCCCCAATATAACTAAGTATCTAATGAGTTCTAGTTGATTGATCTTCTTCGAGTCTAGATCTATTAGGTAGGATAAGTTTTAGGTCAATCTTAATTTGTTGCATACATTCTAGTGAACATGACATGAATTAACCATTGATTTTTCTCGTTTAATAGATTATATTGGTGTAGGTCGATACATTTTTATTTCTCTATATTTTTAGTAGACTACAACAATGCATGTGGATCTAGTCTAAATTTAAGAAAAAAATATTGGTGTGGGCCAATATTTTTTAATTCTGTATGTTTTTCATCAATAGACTGCATCAACACACATCGATATAGTTTAATTTTATGCATTTCTTAGTCAACCAACTATATCGGTTAGACCCAATATAGTTTTATTTCATTGATTTAGTTTTATGTATTTTATAAAAACTATAAAGACCTATGACAATCCAATCTAATCAATATGTGTTTTAAAATAAAAATACATTGATGAAGGTCAATATAATGTTAATTCTATGTTTTTCCAACATGAAACTCTGACATAGAATGATCCAATTTTCATACTCATGCATTATTTTTAGTCAACCAACTACATTGGCTAAGGTTGATCTAATTCTATATCTAAGGTAATTCTGTACCATACTATATCGACCCATTCTGATATATTTTTATTTTATAATAAATTCTATTAAGTAAATTTTATAATATATCAAAATTAATTATTCACAGACAACTATATCGACCCAAGATGATATAGTTATAAATTTATTTTATTCCCTATTGAACTGTATCGACCCTAGTTGATCAAATTATTTATTTATAATTATTGTTAGTAAACTATATCAACCCTATCCAATTGAGTTTACTCTGTCTGTATTATCTGAAAAAACTACATCGACCTACATTGATATAGTTTCGTGTGTTTTTATTTTCACATAAGATAAATTAACTTTAATTTTTAATAATTAATCAAACATTTTCAAGTTGACTGCTTATTTAGTTCCATTCAATAAAACCTAAAAAATGATTTTCAACATTAATTTTTGCTTTTTATTTTATCTTTTTTTGGTTTTCCCTAAAAATTGTGTTTTAATAGTTTATAAATTACTTAGCTATTATCCTGAAGGGATACATTGTGCTTTATTTACAAACATTATCTATTGTTTACATACATCATGGCATGAGGGGATTGCCCCAATACTCATACCCATAGTACAAAGCTAAACATAGATTTTATTTTCTATGTACCTCATGATATATAGGAAAAGTCTAAGATCCCCATTTTTATTAAACATTAGGAAGCCAACCATTCGTTTGATTATGTATCACACTATTTTACCCTTGAAATTGGGTTTCATGGGCTATGGGAATGGTAATTCATCCATAGTCAGTGCTTTGAAATATTGGGTTGATATTATCCAATGGACAAACAAGTATATTTGAGAGCTTACAAATTAGTCACATCCTTTTAAAACATCTACTTGGTCTTCATTTTAGAAAAATAGTTAGTAAAAATAATTAAAATTACACTTTACTACTTGATACTTTATTCTGAATTATAGATTATATTGGCCATCATCAATAACATATTGTGTTGTGTGTTGTAAATACATTAGCCAAAATTGATTTTTTTTTGTGTGAATAGACTACATCAACCATGTTTGAAATAGTCTATATAATTTGATTTCCCTTTGACTTTGTTTTAATAAACTATATCAACCAGGACTGACACAATTTATTAATAATACTGATAATTTTCCTAGATTTAACTACATCGACCAAGCTTGATATAGTATGTCCTTTCACATTTTTATCTATTTAACTTCATTGACCAGGTTTGATATATTTTTATTCTTCTATTTATACCTATGTAACTACATTGACTAAGATCAATACAATACATTTATTTTTCTTAATATTGTTAAATTTTCTCAGAATTAACTACATTGATAAAGATCGATATAGTTTTCTTTCGCATTTTTGTTTATATAACTACATTGACCATAATCGATATAATACATTTTTTGCTTTACTGAGTTGGTAAAAATAGTTTAAACCCTCTATCATGTAGTATATATTTGATGATTTTGAACAAAGAACACAACAAACATGATGGATTTGATTAATTCCCCTAAAATTTCTAAATCTCATCGTCTTTATACTTATATAAAAAATCTAGATATAAACAACATCCATGTGGCCACTAGAACTAAAAACTATGGGTCACCTCCTAAAACCTTTGATCCATTCAACTATACTCCAAACATGCCTATTGTGGAGAATGAAAGTGATCTTGAATATATTATCGAAATGATTATTTTCATTAATGAAAACCCTCAATATATGGGGAAAAATCCCATAGTAATATATAACTACTGACTAATTTGACATTAAGTCAAATTAAGTTAACCCCCTATATAGTTTAAACTTGTTATAGGGTCTCCTAGGGTGTAAAATGTGTCCCATGGTTTTAAATGAGGTCAAAAATTATGCTTTAGCTTTTTCATCTTGTCCAAGTTAGTCTTATGTCATTCTAAGCTACTTTTGGGGTAATTTAATGAAGTGGTATGATTTCCATGGGAATAAAAATCTTTCAAAGGCATATCTAACATTACATATGTTAGGTACATGTCAGAGATGGTAGTTTTAAACTGATAATTATAGGTTCAACATTGAAAACAAGAAGATCATGCAGTTTTAGGTAGTTTCAAGTAGTTATATGACCTATACAGTAGTTATCACACGTGAGATGACTTCAAAAGTGTCTCTTCAAGTCCCTTCAGTTTGATTCCATTCTTAGGTATCTTTGATAGGTCCCAAAATGAGCAAAATCATTCTATCTTTCCTATCACTCTCTAGGACAAGCTAAAAAGGTCAACCAACTTCATCTTTGTATGGACATGAGGAGGTGATTCAGATCAAATGCTTTTGGTGGGTGATATTAATTTATGTATGCTACAACTTCATGGCCATAGTTCCAAGTTTGGTGATGTGTACTCTATGAACCATTACTAAGAGTGTTAGCTCCTCTTTTCTACCTACACATCCCCAACACCTTAGTTTTCTCCTCTATTTAGATTAGTCTAAGTATACCAAGTGGTGTGCATGATATTTAGGAGTAAGAACATCATTCTCATAAGGTTTTGAATCCTTTTTTCATGTGTGGAGATCAATAATTAAGCACATACATATTTTTTGTTAATAGAAGATTCCATTGAAATTATAGATAATGTTCCATCAGTTGTAGACGCTTATTTCCCTATTTTGGTCCTCAAAATAAAGGTGATGTTATTTCTAACCTCTCAAAACATGGTGACTAGTTCTTCCTTTGAAGGCTAAGTCCCAAAAGTGGTATTGATGGAGTGAAAGTTCCAAGACATAGTCAAAATTGCATACAAACAGGTTTCTTTGTGATTGTCACCTATAGTCAAGTGAAGCTAAGGCCTTGGCCAGTGATGGTGATGAGGAAAGGAGATTTAAATCTTGTGAAGAGGTTTCTAAAGTTAAAAAAATTAAATTGAACCTTTCAAATATTTAGAAAATAGGTTGTGAGAACCAATCTAACACACACAATCATATATTTGATAGTACCTACAATCAATCTCCAACAATGGTCTGAGTTTAATTCATAGAGGTATGAGTAGTATAGAATGGTATATGTTTGAACTCATTTGAAACCTTCATTAAGGTCCAAGAGCATAAACAATGCCATTGTGATAATAGTGAAGTCATAAGATGGCAGATGGACCTAAAACCATGTCCTTACGTTGAGAAAGTTGTAATTGAGACAACTTACCGTAACTTATTTGAATGAGGGTTTTGGCCATAACTAGTGTTATCTTATGATGAAGAGTTTGAGGTCTGTGTGAGTCTAAATGGTTTCCATCTTGTAACCCAAGACTAGGGGTAATGATTTAACATAAGAAAATGGTTGCTTGATCAAGAAAGAGTGGTATTTGAGTGGTTTCAACTCAGACAGGTTTTGACCTGAAACACTCAATAAAACACTGTGTTGAGAAGACTAAGAACAACCCAACTTGTAGTAACCCATAATGGTGAGTGAGACTTTGGTCTCTAAACATGATAAGAGTTAAAACAATTATGGAAGGGTCTTAATTAATTCAATAAGGAACCAAGGGAGAAAAGAATAGTACTTAGGCCTTATGAACACCTATAAGAACCCCTTGGTTTCCCAAATGGAGCATCTGTAGTCAGTATGCAAACCCATAGTGTGTTGATAGTAAGACATAAGAAGCATAACCTACAGGCATAGTGATTTTATTTGGTTTGAAATGACCTAATGAACTTTAGAAGATATTAGGTCATGAAATACAAATTTCAAGTGTTGAAGATCACCCACAAAGGTCTTATTTACCTAAGATGAGACACCTATAGTCTAACTATAGCATATAGACTAACTTAGTCAAATGGAGAACACAGGTCTAAATGGATAACAAAGGTGTCAAGTGAGTAAAAAATAGTTTGAAACATATTCACACTTGTCCAATACACCTTCAAGTGGTCCTAATACAAGGAGTCAAAACAAAAAAAGTTTCAAACCTCATCTATAGTCAATTTAATTTATGTGCACAATACATAATCTTGAAATCCAAATTTAGGTTTTGAGGTGTTAAGAGATTTGTAGAGGTGATCTAGCCCTCAAAATTTGTATAGAGGACCATCAATACATAATTAATCTGTCCATAACCTCATCTTAACCAATCAAATAGAGGAGATGCCCTCTATTTTATCTCAGACAGAGGACACTCCCAGTTAAGATGAAAATTGTAGGTTTGGTGTGTGAATGAGGAAGGGGATGAAATGAGAAGTCTTGGAAAATTGAAGAATGGTGTTTCATTTTTATTTAGACATGAAAAAATATGAATAATCACTCACAGTCACTGGAAACCACTCAGAGGTGGTCATGGGCAATCAGACACAGTCGGGCCTAGAACTAGACCTAAACCCTTAGGGTGTTTAGGTACACTTCCATGACCATATGAACTTTAAAATATAGTTGATTACCTTTAGGAGGAAGTTAAGGATGGACCAGAGCCATTAGTTTTAGAGAGTTGTACCAAGTTGGTTATTTTGAACCAATTCTATGATAGGGATACCTAAAATGCATGAGAAAGCTCGATAGGCCATTTTAAAAAGATCACACCTATATGGACACATTTCATGGTGCCTCAAGGAGATAAGGGTAGTTGAGTAGGGTCATGGATTCCAAATTTATGGAATTCATTCATGATTTTAATGTCTAGGTTTTATGAACTATCACTAAAAACCAAAACTTCTTAAAACCCTCCTAAAACCCTATCTAGAACCCAATGGAGAAGAAACAAATGTTGATGCATTGAAAAGTGATGAAATAGCTTGGAAATTATTTTGGACTTGTTGAAGAATCTCCCATGCTCCTTCCAACCTAATTGGTCGATACTATCACTTGTATGGATAAGGTAAAATATGAGTTTTTTGCAAGATTTTGAGTGGTCTATAGGTACAAAAGAGGATGAATAGGTGAGAACCATTAAATAAGGTCAATAGGGAATTATTATAACTCCTTATATTCATCTCTCTCCATATAAAAACATAGAAACATCTCTATTTTACCAATCACTATAGGTAGTCTTATACATATAGTGAAAATGAGAAGTGACTGTCTAGTGAGAAGATGAGAGGTCTGAGTTTGGACCTTTTTCAGGTCTAAATCATGAAGTAGAAGATAAAGGGGATCTAGACAGGTGTCTTATCACCTCTTACATATATTTCCTTGAGTAATTTAAGGCCGCTTGGATGACAAGTGTTTTGGGTAGACCTAGAGGACTAGTGATGAATGAATGCATATAGTAAATACAAATGTCAAGAGGAAGTCTATCACTTAGGGAGGCATATGACGACTTTAATATCTTGTTTCCAACCTCCCTAAGATAATTAATATGTGTTAAGTCTTACTATTTCACTTTTAAGTGGTCAAGAGATGCTTCATCATGAAGGTAGTTTTAAGAAAGCAGTTAAATATTCTCTACACTAGTTTGAAAAATTTATCATGCTTCAGATGGACACTTGTCCAAGAAGACCTTCATGGTGTGTTATTCACTCCATTCTCCTATAATTTAACTAGTTTCCAAGTCTTTACACTTGGATTCATGACCTTTAAACTTCATTTCTTCTCTCTCTTCTCACATGCTCTATAAATGCAAGCCATTTAGGCTTTTGTAAAAAATCCACACCTGGTATGATGAAGCCTTGCTAGTTTGAATATTGTATTTGCATTTGAAATAAAGAATTCCAATCTAGTTTTAATTTCATCAACTTCTTATCTTAGTGTGTGAAGTGGTATGTAGTGAAATGTCAAGTGATTAGTATCTATCCTTGCTTTCTCTTTGCTCTTCTATGTTTGATGCAGGTAGTTCTCCCTCTAATAGGTCACATGAATTGTAGCTAGTGCATTTGTCTATATATAAGTATAAGGAGTAGCCTTAGTGCTTGTGATCTGACCTCTGGTTAACTCACCTTGAGTAGTATAATGCATATCACCTCTATGTTTGAAATACTTATGCTACATCAATCTAGGATGTTGAGACTAGTGTTGTGAGTCATGTTTCTTAGTGCAAGTATATGGTAGTATAGTGGATATAATTTTGGTGTATCACCTTATTATATTTATTTAATTTTCATGTTACTTCTATTCCTTTTCATCTAAGCAAGTAAGTAGTGTAGGTGATAAGCTATCAAGGATCAATCTATGGAGCTAGCCCTTAAACCTAGAGGTTTACCTTTACTATAGGTAATCCATAGGCCTAGAGTAAATCCCATGATGCCCAAATATTAGAGTAGGCTTGAACCACCTCTTATAGGGTTAAATATTTGGTGACAACAATAACCTCATGATTGGACCTCACATAAGATGTCCCTCTTCACCACCACATAATTTTTCTATAGGAATTGGGGTAAAGCAATACACAACTTCCTCTATTCCTTCCTCTTCTACCCTACATAATATAACCATTAATATAACAGGTCTTTCCTCTATTGTGTCTACTCAAAGTGCCCATAATAACCCTCAAATTGAATCCACTAATAGTGCATCTCATGTCACTACCACTAGTGCATATCAAACCACTACTACTAGCTAATAAACCATCAACTCTAACCAAATCCTATTACAATCCATCAATCACATTGCTACTTTCCAAACCAATAATGTTAATTAAATGATGTAAATGAAAAAATGACTCTTAAAATTTCAAATTCATCCTTAACCTACTCAATGGGGAGTGAAAATTTCAAAAGTCCCCCACCCACCCTTAGAGATGCACAAGGTAATCTTATTCCTCAACCACCAATCCTTAACAAAGTCATCAAACATATTTAAAACAATCAATTAATCCCTAAAATTGATAATATATGCATAGGTGGTATTATCCCACTATAACCTACAATGGATCTACCAATCCCATGGTACTTTTGAAATCCTTTAGAAACCTTTATAAATATTAGATTAGGCTACATACCTTTGTTGCTACCAAACTTCTAGCTAAAACCTTTTTATGTGATGCCCTATATTTGTACAATCAACTCAGGTCTAAAACTATCTCTAGTTTGGAGCACTTAATCAATGCATTGGTTCAGGAATTTTAAACTAATGATCTACTTAAAAATAGCTTAGATCATTTTATTTATTATAAACAGGTGCAATCTAAAACCGCCCAAGTATTCATTAAAAGATGGAAAAAATTATCTAACAAAGCTGAATACAACATGTTAGAAGATAATATATTTCATTTTTTCACTAATTATCTTCATCCCAAATTTAATATCATATTAAGACCCTCTCCCCAAAATCTTTTAAAGAAACCCTTGATCAAACTAAACATCAAGACTCATAATAAAACAATTCGAACCTTTTCAACCTCTAGAAAGAATTCACATGCTTATGAGATATAAAAACAAACACGATACTAATGATGGTGTTACAGATTCCCATGATTCTATACACACCATCCATGCTATTATTCCAAGTGGCTCTAATGATGCAACACTTTTTTCACCATTTATGAATACTCCTTTTTAGCCTTCCTCTTCCACATCTTCCTACGTAAATAATGTAGATGCTCACCATCTTTCCATGGTGGAAATCCAAGAACATATTCCTAAACATTCATCATGTGAACTTGATCCTACTCACCCTACCAAACATTCATATGATCTACACAAATTATTTTTGTATCATTTAATTTGGGGACATTCTCATGAAACTTGTAGGAAACTTAGAAACTTTACTCTTGAATTTCTCCTTGGTTCTAATTTTGATCATGAAATTATGATTCAAAATGTCAACAAGCACATGAAAAGGTAGCTAAATCTAATGATTCCAAATTCAAGCATGAATATCTTGAATAAGATAATGCTCACCTTGATATTTATAAAAATCCACTTCCCAATCATTAATCTAATACTACTCAAACACCTACCTCCAATGTTGTGGAGACTTTAATTGACCCTAACTCTCTAATCAATGATGAAATTGTAGTAAATATGAACAATATGAGGTATGTAGTATCATATATTTACCCTTATCCACATTATAACTATAAAATCTTTTCTACTTTCTACATTGTTAAAGCTACTTATCCATCTCACTTCATGGATACCAAACATATAGAAACACACTCTGATCCCTTACCATCTATCCAAAATATATCAAAAACATTGATATAACTTGATACTCATCCTTATTTCATCACTATGATATTTGACAATCTAATACTGTCAGCACCTCCTCACTTAGAACTAGCTACTTCGAATATCATTAATCAAACTACTTCTATACATACATCTCCACTCATCACTTTAACCACTTCAAGGGAGTCAGTTCTTAACCCAATCATGGAAAAAATGACATTAATACCTCACCAAAGTTTGATAGACTTGGCCAACCTATACCATCTAAGTCCAAACAACATACTTACAATCAACATCTATCTAAATTTACTTCCTCTCCTCCTTTTATGGACTTGCTTCAACATTATGCACCTTTATAGGATACAATCCTAACTAGATAAGTTGAATGGGATTATATAATTAAAGTTTCTTGCCTCTCATCTTAAATTCCTATTATAGAACTCATGAGGAATTCCCCTTGTCATCATAGACATTTAATTCAACTTTTATATTAAATGAACATCCCTCAATCTCCACCTATGGGGCAAGAAGCTACTTTATTCGAGTTAGAGGATAGTATTCTTCAACAATGTGAGGAAAAGTCCATACATGTTGATGGAACTATAAACACTTCCCTCCCTCAAATTTACCATTGCTTCAATGATTCTTGATGAAATGTTACTGTTGTAATATTGCCATCGATGTCAAAGGAGTTGTAATTAATGTCAATGGAAATGTCAAAGGAATTGTAATTTATGTCAATAAAATTACTAATTTAATTATCAATAGAAATATCAATGGAATTATCGATGGAAATGTCAACAATCTCATTTTTTGGTGAAGATGTACCTCTTGGATGGGACACCTCCTTTGTGAAGAGCCTTTGAAGGCTATGTAAGTCGAATAGAAGGTTGAGAAATATATGGAAGTTGAAGTGTGAGATATGTGAAGATTAATAAAGAAGAGAAGGAATCAAGTGTGTGGAAAATAAAAAGATATATCATATAAACACATGAGGATTTGAATAATGGAATTAATTATTTATATCATTCAAGCATAAGCAAATTTTTATGTAGAAGAAGAAGAGGAAGTCGAATTTGCCATCATCCATTGATAAAACAATAGTAAAAAGGTGGAAAGATTATTTCAATAAAAGGTCAATGCCTCTCTCGCTAAGTTGATGCTTAACAATAGGATATTGGTATCTCCAATAGGTTGGTGCCTATGAATTTTGTAAAAATATTATTATTATATGTCTGGATTTGGATGGTAGTTCTAAGTAACTATTCATTTGTGTTTTTTCCTTGAAAGGGTTTCCACGTAAATCTAGTGTTAATATGTGTCATTTTTATGTGAATGCTTTAATTATGGTTATTAAGTTTCATTACGTAAAATATAAGATTATATTGATTCACCCCCTCTCAGTATAATCATGTGATTAACAATTGATATCAGAGTGGTTCCTTTAGAAATAGCCTAACTACTAGAAATTAGATCTCAAGAGCACATATGACCGGACAAAAAGGTTTCTCCATAAACAAGGCTCCATTGCTTGATAGCAAAAATTATGTTTTTTGGAGTATAATAATGATAACCTATTTAATGGATTTAGGGTTTGATATTTAGCAAATAATAGTAAATGGTTATACTACTCCATCATCTCCACCAATAGATATAGCTGAAATAAGGCTAGTGAGAATAATACCAAATCCATGAATACTATTTTATGTGGTTTATTAGAATCAAAATTTGTCAAGATTATGCAATGTGATTTAGCAAAAGAAATGTGGGACAGGCTTCACAACATCTATGAGGGTGACAAGAAAGTGAAGAAGGCAAAAATCCAAATTCGTAGGAGACAATTTGAGAGCTTGAAAATGAAAGATGAAGGAAATGTTGTGGCATATCTTCTTCACGTGGATGAGATTTTTAACACCATTTGAAGACTCCACAAAAAGGTTGAAGATATAATGATTGTGTGGAAAGTATTGAGGTCTACCCCCTTAAAATTTCTATTCCAAAGTCTCCACCATCAAAAAAATGAGAGATCTAGATACACTAACAATGGTTGAATTGCATGGGATCCTCATGATATATGAAATGAGGATAAAAAAAGAGAAATATTCTATGAAGGAAGCAATGTTTAAAGCTTCTAAGAAAGGGAAATATAAAGAGCTTGAATCAAGTGATAGAACCAACGATGAAGAAGATGAGGAGGCCTTGTTTGTCAGAAATCTTAAAAAGGGATTTGAAAAATACAAAATTAAGATATGTTTCAAGTGTTTCAATTGTGATAAAATAGGGCACTTTTCTTCTAAATTTCCACATAAGGATGATAATGATGATGAGGAAAATCATAATGAGGAAACAAATAAAAAGGAAAGCAAACCTAAATACAAGAAAATCTTCAAAAAAAATGATAATAAGAGAAAGTTTGGTAAGTACAAGAAAAGTATCTATTCTAAAAAGGATAGTAGCTTAGTTAAGGAGAGTAATGAGAGCATATCAGACCTGATAGAGAATAAACTCTTTTCATGTCAATAGAAACAAAGAGTGATGTCGTGGTAGATGAAGACAAATTTGTGAGTGAAGGAAAATAAGAGATGGATTTAGAAGAAGAAGAATATGATGAAAATAAAGGAGAAGTAAATCTTGAAGGACAACTCATTTTTGCCTTAAGCATGATCAAGAAGCTTAAGAAAAAGAATTTGAAACAAAAATTATAGCTTCAAAAATATGAATAAGAGGATTGTGTTTTAAAAACAAGAATGTCACAAAGTGTTGAGGAATCAGAAAAGACTAGCATTAGCCTTAAAAACTCAACTAGAAGAAGAAGAAAGGATATAAAAAGAGGTGAGAATCCAATTAAAGATAAAAGAAGAAAATTGTGAGAGACTAGAATCTAAAATTGTTTCCTTGAGGAAGGAAATGGAGAAAATAACCACTGAGCTAAATAGAAGCCTCAAATTTTAGAAGAGTACTGAGATCTTAGATGACATCATAAATTACCAAAGGTCACCATTTATTAAGCATGGTCTTGGTTATGAAGGAAACTAGAAGATCATTAAAGAAGGTAAAAATTCAAAAACTATAGAACCACCAAAGAAAGCATATGCAGACAAGCCCAAGAGCTATGCAGATGTACTCAAGGAGTCCATGAATGGCGGAAGTGACAGGAAGAAAGAGAATGATAGTTATCCAAAAAATAATGACAAATTCAAAAGGACCTTTCCTCTAAGGTAGGCACATACGACCGGGTTTTAGAGTTCATTTTATGGTTATTACTATTTTTGTAATCATTTTGGTCATAAAGCAAGAGATTTTAGGGCATAAGCAAGAAATGATTTTGTATATAATAATAACATAAGTTCTTATGGGTCTTCAAATATAAACTATAATCCATTTAGTCCTTTATTAGATTACAATGTGAGATGCTATAAGTGCAACAAATTTAGACATACAACATGCTTCTTTAGAAGTGGTTTTATGAAGCCTTCAGGGTAGAATAAAAAAGTGGAATCCATGAGTAAACAAAAGGAAGAAACTTCAAAAGTATGGAAAAAGAAGTAGGAGCAAAAAAATAAGGAGAGACCTATGATTTTTCAAACTAAATTTCATGCACAAGTGGTATCACTAAGCTCATAAGAATCACAAATTTAGGGGAAGCTAATCATTACATTATCTTTAAGCTCCGTAGATTTTTTGGTGATATGAATTGAGAAGACAAAGAGAAAGATCACCTAATAAATATATTTGTGAGAGTGATGATGAAGGTGATGGTACTATTATTAGAAACAAGTCAAAAAAATAGAACAGAACAAAATGAAATTAGTCAGGGTGTAAAACATATTACAATAATCATGGGCCAACGTTAATTGTAGATTGTAGAGGTAGCTCAGATCCAACAAGTGATCAAGCTAGGAATGTTAATGAGCATATGGAACATGATATGTAGATAGAAATGGAAGTGGAAAAGAGGAGTCACTGCTTGATTAACTATATATAATTCATATGGATGTATATAATGTCAAAAAACCCAAATTTGATCAAATTCAATGAGAGAAAATGAGAAAAGAAGAAGTCCTTATGCAAAAGGATAGGGAAGAGGAGAAAGATAATCATTCAGTTGTGGTTATTTTGAAGAAGATGACATGGATTTTTCCCATGATTTATTTGTGGATGAAAGTATAATGAACATCCTTTTGCCATTGATGTCAAAGGGGGAGAATTAATGAAAGGGGAAGCAAAGGAGGAGAACTAAAACAAGGGGGATTTTCTCTATAGATTTTCCATCAATGACATAAGGGGAGATTGTTGTGATATTATCATTGATGTCAAAAGAGTTGTAATTGATGTCAACATACTTGCCAAAAAAAATTTCAAAGGAATTGTAATTGATGTCAATAGAATTATCAATGAAAATGTCGACATAATGACATAAATGTCAATAGAAATGTCTATGAAAATGTTGATGTAAATATCAATGGTCACATATTTTGGTGAAGAGGTGCCTCTTAGATGGGATGCCTCCTTTGTGAAGAGACTTTGAAGTCTATATAAGGTGGATAGAAGGTTGAGAAATATATGGAAGTTGAAGTGTGAGATATGTGAAGATTAAGAAAGAAGAGAAGGAACCAAGTGTGTGGAGAATAAAAAGATATATCATACAAACACATGCAGATTTGAAAAATAGAATTAATTATTTCTATCTTTCAAGTATAAGCATATTTTTATGGAGAAGAAGAAGAGGAAGTCAAATTTTCCATCATCCATTGATAAAGCAATAATAAAAAGGTGGAAAGGTTGTTTCGATAAGAGGTCAGTGCCTTAGAGAAAGAGAATGGTGTCTCTCGATAAGTTGGTGCTTAAAAATAGGAGATTGGTGTCTCCAGTAGGTTGGTGCCTATGAATTTTGTAATAAGATTATTATTATATGGCTAGATTTGGATGGTAATTCTAAGCAAATATTCATTTATGGTTTTTCCCCAAGAGGGTTTCCACATAAATCTAGTGTCAATCTGTGTCATTTTTATGTGAATGTTTTGATTATGGATATTAAGTTTCATTAAGTAAAAGATAAGATTATATTGATTCACCCCGCTCTTTGTATAAGCATGTGCTTAATAGTTTCTTTGTGCAAATGATCTGTCGGGGAATCCAAGAACAACACACTTGTTCTGATCCCACTTGTTAGGATCTTGCTCCTCAGAAAGAGCACGATATGATTACCAAACTTAAGCAATTAAACATGCAGAAATATCCAGAAGCACAAGTAACTAGAATTCACAAATAGCAAAGAATATGAGAGATAATACACTATCTTGTATTAACATTTGTACAAAAAAGAATACAATAAAGAGCTGCCACTCTCTTCCACCTTACAGAGGCTTCCCACACCTCAAGTGTACAATAATTCTTCTTAAAAACACTCTCCTACCAAAAATGGTCTCAACACACAACTCACACACAGAATTGGTGTTCACCTCTCCAACCAGTCAGTAATAACCCTGCCAGTACACCAAGCACTCTAAAGTACTTCAAGTAGATCTCCCATGAACCTGCAACCTACAATTCAACAGACCATACTTACACATGTAGATCTCTTATGAGCTTGCAACAACCTTCAACTCAATGATCTTATAATGGAAGGATCTTCCTTGCCTTCCTTTCTAGCTCATTAGTGGAACTAGGAGAAACACACACTTTGTTCTCTTCTCTAGCACACTTTACAATACATGTCAATGGGTCTATAAATAGATCCCAGACTTGAACAATAACTTAAACTCTTTGTTTACTAATAATAGACACGTAGCTCAAGACTCAAAATAGCCTTTACATGCAAACACTCCATTCACTTAACTAACTGTTCGTGCAACAAATAGTTCTGGAACACACAGGCGATCGACGCCGATCCTTGCTTGCCTGGTTCTAACCGACGTCGACCGAATTCCTATCGACGCCGATTGCCTTCTTCTTCATCATGATCGATGTCAGTCATGCTGCCAACGCTGGTGCTTCTGGTTCTTCAGCAACCTCCTTTTCTTTGTCTGCATAGTTGAAGCTTTTAGCTCCATAACCTAACAATCTCCCACTTGGAGTTAAATAGTTGTGACTGTACCTGTATCTATACACTGTCTAGTTTGTTCCCTTGGATCTGTATCCCTCTTCAAGATCACTCTTGAAGACCAACCACCACAAAACCTGTAGTGTAACACCTGTCACCCAAATCACCTGCCACATCCACATCTACAAACCATGTAGAAAATAACTTGAACCTGCATAGCATGTGCACCTGCTGCTGGTCCCTCTAAGAATCCACTGAACTACCCTCCAATGCTTCTTTCTCAGATTGACTCAAAAATTGTGACAACTCCCATTGCTTGGGAAAACTTAGGTCTAGTACATACCATGCACTTAACCTCATTATGTGAATCAAGACACTATTCTGTGAACTGTCCAACCATCAGCGTGCTAACCGGTCTCACACAATCATCTGAAAACAAAGTCAACATATGACCTTCCATGTCCCTAGAACACACTCATGCCAAAGAACCTTGCTGCTCCCAAATTCCTCATGACACACCTCTGAACTAGCTTTACCTTTAGTTCAACAATACCCTATATATGTAACCAAGCAACAAGCACATCATACAGTAATAGGATAATGTAGCTAATATTATCCAACCTAGTAAAGAGAAACACAATGATCAAAACTCCATTGCCCTGCAGCTTATACAAGACCATATACCCTGGCCTACCATCTCACATGTCCATTTTCGCTCTTCTTCATCCTGAACATCCATTCGTCTCTTAGTGCTTACTTCCAGCTGGCAACTCCATCCAAAACTCCTGTTTGGTTCTCCTCCAAGGACTCACATCCTTCATCCATGCCAAGCTCCCATTGTTTCCTGGATCTACCTGTTCTACTTCTTTAACAACTTCCTAGTTCTTTACCATAAGTGAGCAACAAGTAGTGTAAAGAAGGGAAATGATGAATTTGAGTCTTACTTACCCTTTAAGTCCTCCATATGGGCGCTTGAGACTCCTTGACAGCTTGCTATTCACCCAAAATTCATCTTAGTGACCGATGCCGGTCATATCTCAGTTTGCACCCAATCGATGTCGATTCCCTGTGACTGCCTCATCATCGACGTCGGTTCCCCCTTGATTGACACAGGTGTTTATTTGCCCTGAGTCACCGATGTTGGGCTGCACATAGCCGATGTCGGTCCCTGTTTGGATGTTGATGCCAGTTTTCCTACCAATGTCAGTCTCTGTGTTTTACTTGTGAGAATTGACTTCTACCCGCGAGCTCCTTTTGGATCAAACCCTTGTCCAAATCACCCTTGATCTGCTCAAAATTCTTCTGCCCCTTGTGCTAAACTCTATCCATCACCTTCTCCTTGAAAACCAAGGCTTTCCTATGCTTGTCACTAACATCAGATTCCTCAAGAAACGTCACCTTCTTCTTCTGCATACAGAAATCTTCATCTATGCTCTTCAAATCTAAAAGCATACCCTTTGACTCAAGAACATGCATCTCCTTCTTATTTATGTGACTAAGCCTATTAAGCCACATCTTCAAATCTACAGCTGAAGTAGATAACCCAGAAAGAGAATCAGTAATACAAGTAGATAGATAAAGCGTACCTACTTTCTTACCTCTTGCTACAACAAGTGCACCCTTGGTAACCTTCCAAGAGTCTGCTGTGAGAGATACTGTGCAACCCTCATCACCCAAAATTTTTATAGAAATCAAATTCCACTCTAGAACTGGGACATGCATGACCTCCTTCAACACCCATGTGTTACTTGTCTGCAATTTCAGCTTCACTTTCCCTTTGCCAACCATCTGACAAGGCTTACCATCCCCTATACGAATTTCTCCAAAGTCTCCCTGGACATACTCATGAAAAAATTCCCTATTTGGGGATGCATGAAAAGAGGCACCAAAATCTAAAACCCAAGATTCTATTTTATCTAAAGAACATACCAGAGCATCCTGTGCAACGAACTCTACAACACCTGCTTCTTCTTCATGTCCTTCATGCTGATCTGCTACCAACCAACAATCTTCTTTTCCCTGCTCTTTCTTTCCACATTTTCAACAGGTTATTCTGCCATACTTGGACTTGGACCTCCTACTATTAAACTTCTCCATTCGTAGTCTACTATCTTCTGCCATTGCTCTACTCCCACTCAAACAGAAACCCCTGTGAGTAACCTGTAATCAACACACACTAACCAGATCTAATCCAACCTGTTAGTATCCCAACCAAAAGCTCTGATACCAGTTGTCGGGGAATCCAAGAACAACACACTTGTTCTGATCCCACTTGTTAGGATCTTGCTCCTCAGAAAGAGCACAATATGATTACCAAACTTAAGCAATTAAACATGCAGAAATATCTAGAAGCACAAGTAACTAGAATTCACAAATAACACAAAATATGAGAGACAATACACTATCTTGTATTAACATTTGTACATAAAAGAATACAATAAAGAGCCGCCACTCTCTTCCACTTTACAGAGGCTTCCCACACCTCAAGTGTACAGTAATTCTTCTTCAAAACACTTTCCTACCAAAAACGGACCTAACACACAACTCACACACATAATTGGTGTTAACCTCTCCAACCTGTCAGTAATAACCCTGCCAGTACACCAAGCACTCTAAAGTACTTCAAGTAGATCTCTCATGAACCTGTAACCTACAATTCAATAGACCATACTTACACATGTAGATCTCCTATGAGCTTGTAACAACCTGCAACTCAATGATCTTACAATGGAAGGATCTGCCTTGCCTTCCTTTCTAGCTCATTAGTGGAACTAGGAGAAACACACACTTTGTTCTCTTCTCTAGCACACTTTACAATACATGCCAATGGGTCTATAAATAGATCCCAGACTTGAACAATAACTTAGACTCTTTGTTTACTAATAATAGACACGCAGCTCAAGACTCGAAATAGCCTTTACATGCAAACACTCCGTTCACTTAACTAACTGTTCGTGCAACGAACAGTTCTAGAACACACAGGCGACTGATGCTGGTCCCTGCTTGGCTGGTTCTAATCGACATCGGCCGACTTCCTACCGATGCCGGTTGCCTTCTACTTCATCATGACCAACGTCGGTCATGCTACCAACGCCAGTGCTTCTGGGTCTTCAACAACCTCCTTTTCTTCGTCTGCATAGTTGAAGCTTTTAGCTCCACAACCTAACATGATCCTCCACTATTCATTAGTGTCAAAGTAGGTGATATCCAAGTCAAGTGTGCTTTGATTGATAAAGGTTATGGCACTTGCATCACATCCCTTGACTTTAATAAAATGCTTGGATACTCAAATTTTAACTTTAAATCTACCCAAAGTACATGTCAAGGCTATGATATAAGATAAATGCCTCCTCTAGTTTGTGTTTGGCTTCTTATCATGTTTTTTCTTGTCACAATTCATATTAAATTCATGATATTTAGCTTTCCATTATCATATAATACTTTGTTTGGTCAACCTTAGACACATTATATGAGAGCTATAGCTTCGTCTGCATGCCAATGTGTTAAATTCACTCACAATGGTGCTCTATACAAGATTCAAGGAGACACACCTCCTTAGAATTTTTAAAAATTCTAAGAATGTGGTGTTTTCAAAATACCCACCCTCGAAACTTTTCCTAGTATTATTTTTCATGAATCTCAATGATTAAATTATCTTATTTATTTTAAAAGAGGTTATAATGGACACCCTAAACTTATAGGCAATATACCACCTAACCTATTAGATTTTGATGATGATGAACTCAATGAAATCAGTTTGAAAATAAAAACTTTTGATCTCCCTCCACATATATTTATTCAATTACCTCATTATTTATGACCTAGGTCTTGTCAAAAGACAATGGACAAAATTATTACTTTCATTGTGATTGCAAAACAACCATTTATCATCCTTCATCAATTGATAAAATAGTCAATGCTTGTACTATTTATCTTCACACCCCTAATTATGATGATGGATATTCACTATATGATCCATTTTTAGCTAGCATTACTTAATCTAAAGATGTAAAAATACTTCTATATCATTCTTATTTACAATATTATTTACATTTACATAATATTAGTTATATTGATGTACAGTTCCTTATCCTTATACCCAACCTACCATTATTTATTATTCACTTGATGTTCATAGGTATGTGATGGAGTAGATAAAAACTAATTCTCATTTAGTCACTTTAGATCCTCTTCAGAGTATACTTATTGATCATGTTATGACCAAACCATATCAGTTTTCTAAATTATTTGATCCTTCGAGCATGTTCCCTTTTAATATGTCAGCCACATTACTCCAACCCACATTAAGATATTATCTTAAAACTAGTGATCCTAACATTACACCTATTTTGAGTTTTCCTACTAATGATGTTACCCTGCCTAAGGTAGATCCCTCACCCACATAATGGGAAAATGAGCCATATTGTGAATTCCATAAGATTATAGGTCATTGGGCCAAGGATTGTCACGTATATAAGAGTTCTTAACATAACATTGGGTATTAAGTTCTCATCCTACCATAGATAGTTGATCTTAATAGTTAGTTACTACTATATGTACTTATTTTCATGGCATGAACACACATACATGTACTCATTCTTAACAACTTGGATAGTACATCAATGTGCTTTGTCTAGACACCATGTAATATCCTACTAATGAGATCCTACCTCCACCTAAGATACTTACCGAGTATACCCCTAAACATGGGGATGTTAACTACTTTTTGAATTAGTGTGATACACATCACACATATAGGTTTAGAGTACTATAGCAACACTTTCATGATTTCCCATAGCTTACACCATCACCTTCTCAACAATGTACTCAAGGTCATTCATGGGCAAATGATCAAAATTCCTCATAACATATATCATTACAAAGATCTAAAGATAGTAGTCACATTTCAATACCATTTCCTCACATTGTTTACCCTTCATAACAAGTTCCATGTGATTATCCTTATTATAACATACCTACTTTCTCCATAGAGACCTTGCAATAGGAAGTACTCACATGATTCTTTATAAAGATAGATGAGACTATGATTAAATTCAGATTTGAACTACAATAAGATTTATTCGATGTTATTGATGATGTATATCATAAAATATATTAGCATTTGTAAACATGTGTTACGTCACATTATTATTCATATTTTCATATGAGTTGGATTTGATATTTACATTTCACTATAGAATTTGTGATGCATTGTTTATCTCTTGATCTCATGATTATCATCTTTATTATTTGTAATATAATTATAATGCATTTATGATCTTTTGTCTAATAGACATTAATTTATAATTAAGTCATTTAATAAACCAATTTATAAAGTTGCCTCTTTATTTATGATCTTTTCTATTTCTGCATCCATTTATTTTCTTCCCTATATTAGGATAATTGTTTCCTTACATTCATGCTTGTGTTAAGCTCATTTTGATGAATAATATAGTTATTTATTGGACATGGCTATTGAACCACACCTAACACTATCCTTTTTTCCATTGTGATTAGCTACAAAACATATCATTTATTACATAAATGGATATGTTAACGATCCTCAATTAACCCTTATCATCCTCTCATTTAAAATAACACATAGTTTAGTCTTGAGATTGCACACTTACCTGTGGGAAAGCCTAATAATTTTTTAAGATGACATAGTCTTTAAGTACTCCTTTCTTATAACCAAAGTGTAATATTGTTTGTGTTTGTTACTTATATCACTCATGATTGGTTTTCCAAATCCATAAAGAGGAGGAATAGAAAAACCACAAAAGTTAAAATCTAAATCATAAAAGAAACAAAAGGCAATGATCAAAAGGCAATTATAAATTCCAAAGTCAAAATCACACCAAAAGACATGATTCTTCTCTAGCACATATCCTACTCTAGTCAAATTCCAAGCTCCATAACCAGCCTCATGATAAATCCAAGATCCATTGGAGTGTGGTAGGCTAGTATACTAGAATAGGAGGTCTCATTATACTATTTATTACCACTTACTTTATCACACAAGTACTCAATCTTCGTAGTAGGCTGACGAATTTGTAAGGGCTCCTAAGGAACATAGAACATGTTATGGGAAGGTAGGCCCATTTTAATTTTTATTGCATATAAAACCTTCATGAGATGATGCATATACCTCACTTATTATCCCAAGATTTTGCATTTACTAGTTAGAGTATCTTAAGTCCTTGTTATACAAATAAGTTCTTAGCACTTGCACATAAGTCTAGTGTGTCTCATTTATACTAAGGATTGTTACAATTCCTATATAGTAATTTATATTACCTATTTTAATCACATTATACCCAATATTTCCCTTGATAAATATCATTTATTAGCTAATCATACCCTTGATCATAATTCCTATTTTTACACCTCATTAGTTTTCCTCTTGTGAGTTACAGTATAAGACCTTGGATAGTACCGTGCCTGACTCACAAAATACCCTTATCTACCATAAACACAATGTTCCAAATTTTGAAATGTCCATAAATGACCATACTCTTATACATTATAGACTAGCATAGATACTGGTTTGTACTCTTATCATATATTGATGTTTCTTTTACTCAATTTTATTTGTTTTTGTATTTGTTTTCTATCTTTGATTACACATTGGAAAAAATTATCCTACATATATTTGACATTTATTTATGGTGTTATCTTCTGTAAATTTGGTTTCTTATTTTCATTTTAATCACTTTTTAATTATTTTAAATCATCATTCTTTTTGACCATTCATTTGCTAATATTTACTAAAAAAGAATAACACATACATCATAGATTTTATCATAGCATAAATAAATCGACAATAATGATAGAAAGAAAATACATCCATGTTTGATATAGAATGATACAATCATAGTACAAAATACATCTCTAAGGTTGAGGTCCATCATGAGGATGTGCTAAACTACCCATAGAAGGTTGTGACTACCCTTTCTGAATAGTCCATTATAGTGACTACATCCATGATTGAATCCCATCAACCTACCACTAAAAATTGCCCACCTAGGCCTAAACTGATGTTAATTGTCTATCTATATTCAAGTGAGTTTCTCTTGAATATAGATAGACAATTAACATCAGTTTAATAGTCTCTAAAAATATTGAACTAATTCACTAAATAATCAAAAGTAATTAGCATATGTAGGTGATGAAAGAAACATAAGATCAATCATCTGCATAGTATCATGCTATGGTAGCATTCCATCTAATATATCATGATAGGTTGTCTCTACCGCAATAGTCCATTGGGTCTCCTCCACTACAATAGCTAAAAAATACAAAACCAAAAGTACATTAAATCATACATATATATCTATAAAATCATACATCTATCTAACATGTATCTATATCTATCTACACAAATTTAACATAATCATAATAAACCACATTTTACCCACCAATAGTCACTACATCTATTTGACCACCAGGTATCTCCTAAGAATCATGGCTCTATGGTGGCATGAAACGTCTATATTGACTAGGATGGATCACATAAGCATGTCATGGTCCACTTTGAATTCGTCACATAATAAACTAACTAAACATAGTATATGTTACTAAATCTCCTTATGCTTGTACCTTTAACTAAGTCTATGGTTGCACTTGATCCCATCTATATCTCTATGGCCATGGTGGTGACTGAAATATCTAATGCTATGCTAAAACAACTAGTAATCATCTCCTCATTATCATTGGTGTAATCGTTTAAAATCCCTCACTTGGTGAGGCCATATAATAGAAACCTTTGCTAGTGTCCCCACACCTCCCACACCACACCACTCCCTCACATGTCAATCCCATAATGCAAGAATCACTATAAGAGCCATCATATGTGGTATCATAAACTATCTAGATACATGATGCACTAAATGTGACTCCACCCACCAAGGATAATGTCTCATAATCCTTAGTCGACCATGTGCTTGAAAAGTATTTGGCCATGATTTCCAAGTATCCATTGTGCCATGATAAGGGTACTAAACAATCTCACTTAAATGACACTTAATAATGCTAGGAGATGTGGTACAACATGCACCAGGTGGTCCTATGTCCACCTCCACATGCATGGGAGGGTATCATCCACAACATGAGGTAATCCTGCCAGCCTATACATAGGAAATATCTCATAAATTCAAATATAAGAAAGTACAACATACCCCCTAGTCTACTAGCCCCTGGATAAAATGCTATAAAAATCATGCACTAACTATACCTAAATCATAAAACCTAAATCATATTGTGTGCCCCATTCTAACATCAAATAAAACTAATCTATAATATACAATGAAACCTTCTTATCTAACTTGTGATAAATCAATTGAGTTGTCACAAGTCTAATAATGACCTTTTGAATAACCAAAATAACTGAAACATATAAATAAAAAATATGCACCACCAACCTATGTTGGGCATATCTCGCCTAGCTTATCACCCACAAGAGAGTGAGTGAACACCCTTAGCAAAAAAAAAGAATAAAACATTGAGGTCCCAAAGTGAAAACCTCTCTGACGTGATTTGGGACTAGGGTAAAAGTAAAGAGAAAGGTCAGTCTTTTGGTGAAAACCTATTTCAGGTAGCACTAGACGAGGGTGTTCACCTTTCCTTGAATGAAGCTCAGGAGAGGACCAACGATGAACTTAATTTTGGGTCCAAGATTAGTGTAACAAAACAACATACCTTTGATTGAATTTATAAATAATTTATTACAACATTTGTGACATGGCCATCATTATCATTGGGAGACTCAGATTCATCCTACCTAGGAGAGCTTGGAAAACTAGTCTAACTAGAGGACTTTGCCATTGTAAACCAATTCACATCCTTGACAACCATTTTGGAGGATGGATCGGCTCTCCCAGTAGAAGATACTATGAAGGTCAACATCAAGACTATAGACAACATGAAGTGGATCAAATTAGTTGTGTCCCTTAATGAGTAACATGAATTTTTTATAGCCTTTTAAGGGAGTTTATGGATATTTTTACTTGGGCTTATTCATAAATTCCTAGTTTTGACCCCACCTTAGTTGTACACCACCTTGTTATACATCCTGATGCCAAATTTGTGAAGTATAAAATGTAAAATATGCATCCTCACATTCCTATGTTAGTAAAGAAAGAGTTGGAAAAACTCTTGGAAGTGAGATACATCTGATCAATTGACTATTTAAAGTGGTCTCAAATATTATGCCTATTAGTAAAAATCTAAAAAGAATCAAAATTTGCACTGATTTTAGAGACATTAACAAGGCCTGCCCCAAAGATGACTTTCCTCTACCAAATATTGACATGATAGTTGACTCCACAGTTAGGTATGAGATGTTATCACTCATGGATGGATTTTTAGGATACAATCAAATTAGGATTGCACCAAAAGACTAACACAAGACAATATTCACTACTCTTTGGAGAATGTTTTACTATCAGGTTATGCCATTCAGCCTTAAGAATGTTGGGGCCACATACCAAAGAGACATGATCATCATATTTCATGACATGATGCATAACATTTTTGAAGACTATGTTGATAACATATTGGGTAAATGAAAAACATGTGCAGATCATCTAGCTGTACTGCAAAGGATATTGAAAGGCTTCATGAGTAAAAGGTCTGACTTAATCCCAAGAAGTGCATCTTTGGTGTCACTTCAATCAAATTGTTAAGATTTATTATCTCTCATCAAGGTATTAAAGTTGATTCTACCAAGGTACAAGCCATTATCGAGATGCCACCACCTTCTAATTTGAAGCAGATCCATAGTTTGTAGGGCAAAATTTAATTTATCAGATGCTTCATTTTACAATTGGCCAATAAATGCCATCCTTCCAATCACTTTTTGAATAAAGGTGTTACATTTCTTTGGGATGAAGGATGCCAAAAATACTTTCATCATTGAAATAATATCTTACCAATCCATCAATTTTATTACCACCAATGCTAGGAAGGCCATTTTTACTATACCTATTTACCACAAACATTACCTTGGTAAAAGTTCTAGCTTAGCATGATGACAATGGAAAAGAATATTTCATGTACCATCTAATCCATACATTAGTTGCATATGAGCACAACTATACGCCAATAGAAAAAGCTTGTTTAGATATGGTCTTTGTAGCCTAGAAGTTGCATCATTACATGATTAACAACAAGACCATAGTTATTGCCAAAGTAGATCCACTCAAGTATCTACTATCCAAAACAAATTTATAGGGCCACATGGTCAAACAAATCATGCTATTGAGTGAGTTTGAGATTGATTATGTCAATAAAAAAGCCATAAAATGATAAGTACTTGTAGCCTAGCTTGATGAAGCTCCCTTTGCAAATATCAAACCACTTACTTTTGCATTCCTAAATGGATCCATCATGACCATCATAGAAACACCTCCTGAGGAATAATAATGGATGTTGTATTTTTATGGGTCATTTACATCACATGCATCAAGGGCAAGCCTATTATTTGTTACACCACAGGGGGATTTTATTCCCAAATCATTTTGTATCAACTTTCCTTATACTAATAACATGGATAAATATGAATCACTCATTATAGGGATTCGCCAATCAGTATAATGAGTTTATGGTGATTCTCAATTAATCATCATTAGGTTATAGACCACTTTTAGACCAAAGATGATAAGATGTTACTGTACAAGACATATAGTTTGAATACATACCTCAGGCTAGTAATATGATAGTGGATGCCATGGCTACCATTAGTTCTTTGATCTGAAACACAAACAAGGCAAAATAATATCAATTTATCATTGAAAATATTTTAGCACCTACTCATGAGCCTTTGACCATTGTAATGATCTGTGATATTGTTGGTCCTAGCTATATTGGTACTCAGACCTATATAACTACCTTCATGACCATTTCCTTCCACCAGATCTATCACGTAAATAACAAAAGGAATTTACTTATCAAGCCTCTTACTATACCTTACTTGGCCCAATTCTTTACCTTAGAACCTTTGATATAACCTTACTTCATTATTTAACTTTGGCAAAATCCACATTAGTATTATGGGAAGTTCATGAAGGAGTATGTGGAGACCACACTAGTAGGGCCATCCTTGACAAAAAGCTCCTACGTACTGGTTACTATTAGCCTACTATGGAAGCAAATGCATCTACATATGTCAAAATATATGAAAAATGTTAAAGGCAAGCCAATTTGATTCATGCCTCAGCTAAAACACTAAAATAAATGCTTACACCTTGGCCATTTTTAACATGGGGACTCGATATTATTAGGAAGATTAACCCTACCTCATCTGATGGCCATAAACACATCCTTACCTCTACCAAATATTTTAGTAAGTGGGTTGAAGCTATACCCCTCACTTAAGTGACTGGAAAATAGATTTTCAAATTCATCTTTAAACATCTCATATACCACTATGGTATTCCATATAACAATATATTTGATAATGGTGGATCATTTAAAAACAAGGATGTTAAATCCCTTTGTTCCAAGTAAAACATCACCCAACATTTTTCCACCACATATTACCCTTAAGGTAATGGCCAAGCAGAAGCATATAATAAGACCATTATTAACATCCTTAAAAAATATTATCCATGATGCTAGCCACAATTGGCACTTAAAAATCTTCCATGCCATCTGGTCATATCATACTAATTATCACACTCCAATAGGAGCCACACCATATTCCCTCATCTATGGCACTGATGTCAATCTTCCCATCGAAGTCAAGTTACCTTCTCTATGTATCTCATTGAAACACATCTTGGATGATGAGGATTATGTACTATCTCACCTACAAGAGCTAGAGTTACTCAATAAGAAGCACATGGATATTGTAAACAACTTTCAAGAATACCAAAAATGACTACTTGGCCAATATAATTGATGGGTCAAACACATAGAGTTTGAGCTTGGGGATCTTGTTCTCAAAGAAAACCAAAAGAATACCATGGCCAAGAAGAAGGGCAAGTTCAAGGGATAGGTCCTTATGTCATTATTGAAAATTATGGCTCTTAAGCATATAAGCTCACTACACCAGACAAAGATGAACTTGATGAACCCATGAACATCATACACCTCCAGTGTTATTTTGCTTAAGAGACATGAAGTATTATCTATGAAGCTAATTTATGTTTTACCTTATCATCACCTTCCTTATAGTATATCATATACCATTTTTACCATACCTTTCTTATCGACCAAAGTTATTTTATCGTCCCTACCCACCCTTTTGACCTTGGTTCTGATCCATTGGTTCTTTGGGAACCTTTAGTAAGGTGATTCATATGCGGTAATAGTAATTAATTTAGTATAATAGACAGATAAAGTATCTTAAACCAGTATGATAGTGGTTTGTAAGTTACATCCTTCATTTGTTATTTTGCTTCATTGTAAGTGATACTGATTAAAACTGCCTTTGGGCAAATCAGTGTCCCACCCCATGCTACTAATTATAATTGCCTTTAGGAAAATTAGTATCATTGACCCATGCAGTGTCTCCTAATTATAACCACCTATGGGAAAATTAGGAGAAACACCTTTACCATTGCTACATTACCTTTCCATTCTTGTGTTATATTATGCCATTTGCCTAATTTACGAACTTGCTGCTACCTAGTCGAATCCTCTACTATAAGGCATAACTAAAGTGACTTGAGGTCTGATTCTGGGACTATGTAGGCAATGCTCATTTTATATTGAGGTCATATTAGTCACCCCTTTCCCATACTCTCATCATTTTTCAAGCAACCTAAGCCACACTCTCACTATTTTACAATCAACCTAAGCCATGCTCTTATCATTTTATGAGTTGGACCATTTGGTCTCTCATACTTCTCAATTGAGTTGAGATGCATAGAAAATTCCAAAAACATAGGTAACAGATCTAAAAAATCCTAAAAATCAAAAAATCATTTAAATTAGCTTAGAATCTCTACGCGATATATAAAGCCATCAGAATTTTCTGGGTTAGGCCATCTTGTTTATTCAATTTATTTTTAGACCACTTTGGTTTTTTTCCTGCCATTTTTGGGATAACTACATCGACTTGATGTTCGATCATACTATGTAGGTAGCACTTGGATATATGGGATATCTCAAGGTAGCTTAGCTATACCTTCCTTTCTTTTTGACCACTTATTTGCCTTAAAAATTATGGACTCTTAGCTATCTCATGAGTAACCACTTATCATTTCATTTCCTCATCCTTATTTGGCCTTAGCCGTAGACTGTCCCATTTTGTAAGTTCATATTATGACTTTATGTATTATACTTTGATACACTAATGGCCACTTGGCTTCATTTTATGCTCTCGCCATTTTTCGAGCAACCATTTACAATACTCTCATCATTTTGTGAGTCACTATTGTGTGCATTGTTCATTTGAAGTAGATGTCTTACTACCTCCTTAACATTTTATTGTGCTCTCACCATTTTGTGAGATCATTCCCATATTTTCTCTACAACACAATCATGTTTTCTTTTCCTCAATTTTATTCTATCACATGTCTTAGGTGAATTACATTTGGCATTAAGTTCATGTTGGATCTTATGTCCATGGAATTATATAGGCAACATCTACTTGCCTCATATATATGGAGTCAACTCGACTACCCCTTCGTTTTATTTTTTTCCCCTCATTTTGTTTGTGTTGTTTCATTGTCTCCTATGACCTAGGGTCAATATTTGTCATCTTGTTTGTGTTGCTATTACCTACATCCTAGGGGTAACCTTGTGCCAATTGTTCTTACCTTGTTATACTATGTCATTATTGTCTAGCTTAGGGGTAACCCTTTTGCCAAGAGTAACACCTCTATTACACATGCACAAGCAAGTTGTTATCTATTTTCCCTAACATTATGATTAATCATTGTTTGTGTTTATTTACCTTTATTTTGATTGTTTTGTTCATTATTTTTATTTATTCGTGTTTTGTTTTGTTTGTTTTCCCATTTATTTGATTTCATTATTGTGCCTTGACTTAGTATATCTACATTCATTGGGTGATTCCTTATGTATTATACTTAAGTCCATACATATTCATACATCAACATTATCATCATGGTTTTTATCATTAGTGCATTATTTTAAATTATTTATTAGATTGAGTGTCAGTCCTTATGTATATTAAGACTAGGTTATCATGGTGTTTTATATCATGGTATATACCATCACTTGCTACAAAAAAAATTAGTTCAATGGATCTTAAAAGCAATGGTGCCACATTACTTCTCCTTGTTTAGTTAACAAATTCTTGATCTATCCAAACATTACCCAAATAATAGAGTAATTAAGTCATGAATGAATTTTAGTCCTTGTTAGTTAGGATATGCATATCTATACTGGTAGGTAGCCCAAATTCACACCTATTCTCTTTACTAGCTTACTCTTACTCTATGAGTATGGAATCAGTCCATAAGCCCCCTTTTCTAATTTTACCTATTATCCCAAACTACAATGGCAATGGTTATAACTGCCTTTGGGCAAATCATTATGTTTTACTCTATTTAGATGTTAATGATTATAACTACCTTTGGGAAAATTATTATCTCTATTTGACCTATTAGGGCATGTTTCCATTATGCTAATGATTATAACGACCTTTGGGAAAATCATTATCTATATCTACTTGACTGGGGCATTTTTCCTTAGGTTAATAATTATAACTACCTTTGGGAAAATCATTGTTTTCCCCCTCATTATGCAGATGATTATAACTACCTTTGAAAAAATTAGTCTTTTCCACCCCCTTTACCTTTAGGTCCCATCATTTCCTTCTTTTTGAGGGAATGGTCTCCAACCTTATTTTCCACCCACTCCTTCGAGGGGGTATCCAAGGCTCACCCATCGCCTATTGGGGCATTAGGAATTAAGGACATTTTCATTATTTTAGAAGAAATTACTATGCCTATATCTTATAATTCCTTCCCAAACAATTGCAAACTATAGACACCCCATTCTGGCCATAACTAGCTTCCGATCGAACTTTAGATTGATTTCTACAAAACATTACAAATTAAGCCTAAGAAACACTAAATGTCCCAAATTCATTTGCACATCAAAAATTAGTGCTCATAATCATGTTGAGGCATCCCTATTTAGGGTATTATCCTATACATAATAATTTCTCATGCATTCATCCCTAGTCACCTTGTGACCTAACAACTAGCAGTTTGGCCTTTAGACCCATTAAGCGGGGAACTTGAATAATTCCTAAAAATGCTAAAACACTAAGCAAAATGAATCAAATACTTAAAATAAATTATATGATTAAGTGAATTTTCTTTATGAAATTAGTGAAAACAAATTTTACAAAAAGGAAATTTCAATAAATATGAGGTCATGATGACATCATCATCCTCAAAGTCAAGGAATTCAAACTATCTCTCTAAAGTGACTTAAATGTAGAAATGGAAAACCATGCCTAATTAATGGGATATCTATCCCAAATATTAATTAAATTTCCTATCCTTAACTCACCTAGGGTTATCCTTAACTCACCTATGGTTAGTTTGAACTTAACTGTAGTTAGTTCTAACCTAACCACACTTGGGTGAGAGTTAACTTTGGAGGATATAAATATAAGTGCCAAGACTTTTCTAAATAATATTTTTTATGTGCAATGTTATTATTCCAAAATACCTCCAAAAAGCTTCATTGTAGTGTTACCATGCCCATTTTTCAATCCTAATCAAGCCAAGCCAAGGTGAACAAAGGGGAGATGATGTTAGAGCTCCATTGACAAAGACTCCATTATACAGAAGCCAAGCAAGCCAAATTCATCAAACAAGACAATTTGGAGCTACAAGGAGGATAAAAGGGAGTTTCTCTTTTATTTTCTAGCTATGTTTTAATTGTGTTCTTGTTACTTATACTCACCCTTGTGTCTAGGCTAGAGGTGTTAGTTTTTAGTGTGTTTATTTTGATTTGATTTTATCGACTAACACCATACTAATCTCCCCTCTTATATTTCTTGTTCACACCTAATAATTATCTAAAGTCTTGGAGTTATACTTGAAGCAACTTTTCTCTCCTCTTGGCCAACTAGATCTTACTTCACAAGGCTTGGATGATTAGTACCACCTAGTGTGATGCCTTCTAATATTATGCATGGTCAAAAGGGTTAGTCTATGATCATGGATCATTTTTTGATATTCTCACATATTTTTTGGGTTAGGGTGTAGATTCAACTCTTAATTTCTTTGAGGATTTATGCATCAACATGCCTTTTTGGTCATCTTCCTTGACTTAATTTATCCTATAAGCTTGATATAGCATGAACCTTATGTTTTTTTTGGAAATAGGTGAAAAAGAGAAGGGTGGGGAAATTAGGATAAAAATGATCTAGTGATATGCACTTATGGCATGAGTGTAGATCGAGCCATTGTCCTCTTCGACCCTATGCCTAGATGACTTTTCTAGGTGGATGCCTCTTAGTGATCTATGGTGTTAATTATTCTCCTTGTAGTCATCCTTCATGATCTAAAATCTTTGTGCCATCTCCAATATTCAACTTATGGGTGCATAAACACCTACACATTGCATGTCTACTCAAACCACCACCATCATCCCCCATTTTGATAGTTTGCATAATTAGAACCTATTATAACTATTACCTTATCATTGAGACTTATGTTTCTAGGCCCAATAAAGATTATTTATCCATATGATGTGTGATTTTGGCTGTAAGCATGGATTTCAATGCCTATTAGGGTTCAAATAACGAAATCATGGATAAAGTGCATTAGATTAGTGGAGCAGTCCATGACAAACCACTGAGCATGCTCGAGTGGCTTGAGGTCATTTAGGAGCTTTGAGACCAAGGTCTTAAACCTTGAATCATATGAACCTATAATATTTGAAACCTCTTGTTTGATGTCATTGAATGCAATAACATCCTAATTTTCCACCTGTAGGACATCAAACTCCCTTAAAAATGTGGCCTTGAGGAGGGTGAAGTTTGTGATTATCTATGTTAGATGAACCTTCTGGTAATAGGTCTATGCTCAGGGTCACAAATTGGTAGCAAACTAATATGCATTATGCTATGAATGAATAATATCTCAAGCTCTCTAAATGAGCTTACATGTATGCACATGGTCTGAAGCATATTATATCCCATAGTAATCTAGAAGGTTTAGATCTAGGGCATAACAAATATGCTAAACTGGTGTGCTTATGATTTACATTAAGAGCATGTTTTATTTAGGAACACACATAGTTTAGCCTCCTCATGTGGTGGTCAATCCTACACCATATTTTAAGATAAAATATAATGTCTTGATCCCTCTCAGATGATGTAACATCTATACCGAATGCATTAATTCTAGTTCAATTAGGGGGTTATAAACACCTACCTAGGTGGAGTCCTTACTTCCACCTCTTTAGCCTCCACTCATGGTGGATATAAAAATAGCTCATTTGATTCTAAGAGGGTAGTGTAGGCTCATGTGCTAGGATTAGGAACATTAGGTGCTATTCCACTAATATCCTAGCACCTATTCCTCACTTTATCTCTTCCCAGATCTTGATATAACTCCATGGAATGCTTGATATTTTTCATGGAGATTATTATATCTATGCAAGAGTCAACCTCATTCCCTTCCTTTCATTTGAGATTCATCCTATCATTTTCATAGGTAAAATCTTTCCTCCTTTTATGGTCCTACTTGGCCATTCCCATCTATTGATTCCTATCATGTATATGCCCTCTGAGTTCTCACCTATATAATACTTCCATGCTAAATGTTGATCCACTCACTATACATATCATACATTTAGATATATAATCAATAATTCCTAAACATGTATAATTATTTTCTATTGTCACTACAATGATAGATATCCATATCTCGATAAAAAACCAAAAATGTTGGCAATCTAGTCAATAGGGGCTAGAATATTATATGAGTCTACTCAACATAGCTTGGGTTAGTTCACACATCAACATATGATACATAGAGGAAAAAACTTTTGATATCACCTGAGGTGTGAAGGAATGAAGGATCTAATCTAGGGTTATGTTATTTGCATGTGAAAGGAGAGCAATTTCCAAGAGATGTGGGAGATGGAGATAACCAGACGACTCGAGGAGCACACACACAAACATTATTAGATAAATATGTAAAAAACAAGTATTAAATAGTATTCAATCTAAAATATTTTATTATATCCACTCTCTATTACATATAATATAATGGATTGTTACACATGACACACTTAATGGCCTAAATATACAATCTAGACCTCACTCATAGCTCTTATCTCTCCCTAATATAATTTAATATTAGTGCTCAACCCTATTGTGACTCATTGGTTCTCACTCTCTACTATATTCTAACCTTATTCTATATTTTTTTGGATAATAGTTGCTTTCCTCCTTCTTGAATTTACTTCTCTGACTGGATTTTCTCTTATTTATTCCTTGAGCCTCTCTCCTTTTTCCTCTTGGGCTTTTCCTGCCCAATCAAATATTTGAATTAAAAAATTATCCCAATACCAACTATAATGACACCCAATATCATACCACCATAACTATATGTTAGGATATATAGCTAACCAATCCACTTATCTCTTTCCCCCGTAATCTCTTTTATGATTCCTGGGTCCATGTGGCTGATTTTCCCTAGGTGCTACCACTTTTTTGTGTAACACACATTGGTATGGTTCTAAAAATTGACATCTAATTTGATATAAATTATTTTTAAGGTGCATGCACAAGTTGTATAGTTTATATTATGTGCACCTTATGACTAGTGGTAATGAACTCACCTAAAGCATGCAAGAACATGCATGTCTTGTACTTAGCTAGTTTAAGGGTAAATAGTGTATATCCTTGTTTAGTATCTTATTTATAATAAATAAGTTGGTATATAAAGGGTTACTTATGATTTAAATTTATCACCTTAGGTTTAATATACCCCCATTTAGTTTATCATTGCACATTACCTTATTTACAATGACTTATCTATCATTTAATTTATTTATAACCCCTTAAAATCATTTAATTTGCTTGCATATTTACAATCATAGTTTCAATAATTAAATTTTTGAGGTCTAATGAGATATATATCCCCATGTCATAGGCTTAGGCTTTGGAACTATTTCCTCTTGACATTTTAGTTGTAGGTTACCCTCTACTAGATCTATGGATATTGTAAGTCCTTGCCTACTTGTCCAAATATACAAATACTTTATTTTGATTAACCTTATTTGAGTCCTATTCTATTAGATGAGAATATACTTCTATGTCATCTTATCATGTGCATATATTCTAATAAAACTGATTTGAATCTTATCCTACCTTTGTTTGGATTTGTATCATGTTTTTCCTTATAGCTTCTTAGCAACATCATCAAAATCATCATATATCTTTCAATCCAGCTATATTAACCAGTCTAATACCATTTATTAGTCTTAAAAAATGTATCATATAACCTATAACTATTTATTATTTTTTACCAACTATAGTGACCAATTGGATACCATTATATGTCTTTTACCAATTGTATTGGCTAACCTAATATAATTTTGTATGCTTTGCCAACTATATCAGCCATCCTAGTTTAGTTTTATTTGTTCAATTTATTATTTTGACTATATCAACTAGCCCAATACTATTATAAGTGTTTGTTTATCTCATTGCATGGTTTATCTTTTCTTTTCAATCTAGATCATTTTTATCTTTATTTTTATTTCTTCCTAGAACTATGTTCAAATAATTTTAAAACTAATAGGATATGTTATTATGGGCCAAGTAGTCATTAGTTTTACCTAAGCCATAGTGTGAGAGGTACTAGCCCAATACTCAATCCATTCAATAAAACTATATATGAACTTTTGTTTTCAAGTACCTCAAAGTATATTGAAAATTCCTAGGGTTTTTAAAGCCTATAATAAATTCTTCAGTTATTTAATTTTTGTATTACACTGATAAATGGTTAACCCCATAAAGTTAATCTTAACATACCTTAGAGATGGGATAATATGGATATGGGATAGTGGGATCCTCCATAGTCAGTTCCATTTAGTATTTGTTTATGGTTTATGCTTGGGATTAGACTATCTAAGAACCTACAAGTCAAACACACCCTACATAACAATACCTCCCTACTTTAATTTTACTACTACTTACTTAAATTATCAACTTATTTGATTTTTAAATTGTAGCATCCATCCTAATGCCATTATGTGTTATATGACAACTAAATTTTCTAACATGATATAGTTCTTATGTCTTTCCAACTTCATCATCCAACCTCATAAAATTTAACTTTATCAATCTTTCTGTAACTCTACCAACAAACCCAATGCAATTTTAATATTCTTTCCAACTACATCAACCAAACTAATACAATTATGTTCTATTTACTAACTATATTAGTCAAACTGATATAGTTTATTTTTATAATATATCTACCAACCATCTTAGACAACATGATAAAATTATTTTTTGTGATCTTACTACATCAACCAACCTTATATAGTTTGATATATCCTATTTTAGTTCCCAACTATATCAACTAGTCTAATACAATATATTTTTATAATTCCTATGTAATTAAATACACTATCAAACTTGGTACAATTGATTTTTCTAATCCACTATAGAACATGTTTTGGACCAATCCGAAGAGAAAAATTGTCAAAAATTCCAAGGATTTTATGATAATATTAATTTATGTAAATAACAAACCATGATAGATTCTCCAAAAAGTTGTACATGCATTATATTTTTTCCATGACTCAAGATCAAATTTTAAGAAATTATCATGTGGTTTCCACTAGATATAAATGCTATGAGCCATATAACAACCCTAAAACTACTTGATGAGATCACCTACTTCAAGACCATGAGGTTAAAGATGAATATGACATAGAATTTATAGATGAGATGATAATTTTTCTTATGAAAATCCTAAGCATAAGGGGAAGGACACTATGATTGTATATCACCTCATGATAACACCTCACATGGAGTGTTTTCCTTCCCCTACTCACAATTTTTCTGTAAGACATAGGGAAAATCAATTTGAGACTTCCTCATTTCCTTCCTTGTCCACCATGCCTAATATTTATACTAACATGGTAAGTCTCTCTTATAGTGGGCCTTCCCAAATTTGTGACATTAAGAACAATTTTAATGCCATGTCAAGTGCATATAAGCATGCCACTAAAGCCTCTAATTTTAACCAAAACACTAATGATCCTAATCAAATAATTTTACAAGTTATGATTCAAATGGAAAACATTCAAGCCAACAATAGTGTTTAGATGATGTAAATAAAAAAAATAAAAATGCAAAATTGATTTCAACAACTTCAATGGGGAGTTCCCAATCAAAATGTCCCCCCACCCCTATTAGATATTCTCATGTTAATCTCATTTTATAGCCATCACTTCATAAAAACACCTTCAAAATAACCCCTTAATCCCTTAAAATGTAAAGATTGACATAGGTGGTGTCACTCCTACGGTCTCCTATCATGGATATATTATATGGTGGAGCCTAATCTTATTTTAATGCCTAGTTCCCGATAGGGCATGTGGGGGGCAACACCCCCCACTATGGTCACCATGGGGTTCCAGGGAGGTGATGACCTACTTAGAAGCCCCTTTGGTGGGGGTTCAGGGGTAGCGCCACCCAAGCAATTTTTTTTAAAAATACATTATAAAATATTGTAATTTCATAGTAAATATGGACCGTTTACTATTAGGTCATAGATCTAACGGTAAAAATTATGTTTATGCATTTTTGTCCTAATATGTAACCCTACTATGTTATGAGGGCATTGTAATCATGATGACATACTGTGTGTGAGTGAAGAGGATATTATAGTGGATGTATTGCAAGTTTTTTCCCCTTTATTTGTTGGAATAGATAATAAGGATTGACTATTTCTATGTGGATGTATCCCATATTAGGTAAACCACATTAAATTTGTATCTTTATTGTATTGTGTTTTTTGCATTTTATTTCTATCTTAGTTTTATTAATATTACTCTGTGTTTTATATTCCTAACAACTGGTATTAGATCTAAAGGTTTATCTAGTAGATAAACTCGTAAGAAAAGATGGTTCCTAGTTTGAGTGGGAGCAATGATGAAAGAAGGCAGGTTTAAGGTAAAAACGTTCAATGGCCAAAACTACCAGCTATGGAAAATGCAAATGGAGGACTATCTATATCAGAAGGATTTTTTCCTACCATTAGGTAGAATATCAAAGAAGCCAATGACTATGAAGGATAAAGACTGTGAGGTTCTTGATAAAAAGGCACTAGGAATAATATGGTTGTGCTTGAAAGTGTTGGTGGCCTTCAATATTTCAAAAGAAAAGACAATAGATGTGATAAAAGCATTAGATAGAGTGTATGAAAAAAAAAACCATCCTCCAACAAGGTATTTCTTATAAATCATTTATTTAATCTATAAATGTTAGAAGGTGGGTCTATTGTTGATCATTTAGGTGAATTTAGCATGGTCGCAAATTAGTTAATCTCTGTAGGAGTAAATTTTGATGATGAGTTTAGGGATATTTTGATTCTATGCTCATTGATAGAAAGCTGGAATGAATTGGTCATGGATGTGAGTAATTCTATCTCTAGTTTAAACACTTTAAAGTTTGATGATGTTATTGGTGTTATTCTTAGCAAGGAAATATGACATAAAAGCACATGTGAGACATAAGGTAATATATTGACTATGGAGAATAAGGGAAGACAAAAATATAGAGGAAAGGGCCTAGGGAATCATAAGAAGTCTAAGAAGGGTAGATCCAAATATAGAGGAACATTGGTGTGATGGATTTACAAGAATAAAGGACACTTGAAGAAAGATTTTTGGTTTTGCAAGGGAAAATAAGGAGATGGACAACAAGATAAAAATCAAGAAGCAAATTTAGTAGGTGATGTGTTACAAGATGCTTTAATAATTTATTTAAATAACATTAATGATTCTTGGGTGTTAGATTCAGGGGCTTCATTTCATGCTACATCCCATTAAAAATATTTTCAAGACTATGTTAAAGGTGATTTTGGACAGGTTTATTTGGGTGATGGTGAACCCTATAAAATTGTAGGAAAGGGTAAGATACAAATAAAATTATAGAATGAAAATAAATGGTTGTTGAAAGAGGTGATGCATGTTCTTGAGTTGATAATAAATCTAATTTTAGCAGGGTAGTTGGGAAGTGAGGGATGCACAATTACATTTGTAGAAAATTCATGGAAGGTCACTAAAGGATCGCTAGTAATAGCAAAAAGAGAGAAGATAGGTAATTTACATTTATCTAATGGTAATGTTAACTCTTCTATTAATTTATCTTCTATAGAAAAGGATCCAAAATTATGGTACCACAGACTTGGGCACATGAGTGAGAAGGGGATGCAAGTTCTTCACTAAAATAATTTGTTGCCAGATTTGAAGAAGGTGGATTTGGATTTATGTGAGCACTGTGTGTATAGAAAACAAAAGAGTCTCATATTTTTTAGAATTGGGAAAATAAATTAGGATGAAAAGTTAGAGATTGTGTATATAGATGTATGGGGACCAACTCAAGTATTATCGATCTTATTATTATTTTACTTTCATTGATGATGCAACTGGAAAAACTTAGGTTTATTATATAAGAAAAAAATCTGATGTTTTTGATACCTTTAAGAAATGGAAAGCTTTGGTTGAGAATGAGATAGGAAATATGTTAAATTGTGTCAAATCAGACCATAGAGGTGAACACTGTAGTAAGAAATTTGATAATTATTTTTCATCCTATGGGATTCATAAAGAGAAGATAGTTCCAAGAACACCACAATAAAATAGTGTGTAAAAAAAGATGAACTAGACAATCATGGAGCATGCAAGGAGTATGAGATTACATGTAGGGTTACCCTTACAATTTTGGGTAGATGATATGATACTACTATTTATTTAATAAATATAGGGCCTTCAAATCCTTTGGATGGTGGCATTATATAAGAATCATGGATAGGTAAAAAGGTAGATTATTCCTTTTTAAAGACTTTCTGTTGTGAAACATTTTTCCATATTGATAAAGAAAATAGAACCAATCTTGAAGCAAAATCCAAAAAATTTACTTTTATTGGATATGGAGTTAATGATTTTGGTTACCATTTATGGGATTTTTAAAATCGCAAAATCATTAGGAGTAGAGATGTGATCTTTAATGAGAAGGTCATATACAAAGATAAGTTACAGGGAAAGAAATAAGAAAATCCAAATAATGAATATGCAGTACTCTATGAAATCACTAGAAATGAAATTCCAAAAGTACCAAAAAATTAGAATGTGTAACAAATATAACGAGTACCTCAAAATCCTAGAAGTATAGTTAGAATATATACTAGAGTAAGTAGACTCACTAAACAATACTCTCCTTCACTTTATTATTTTTTATTGAATGATGGTGGTGAGTTAGAAAGCTATGAAGAAGCAATGTAGGTAGAAACCAGAAAGAAGTGGGAACAAGGCATGAAAGAGGAGATGGACTCCTTGGTACATAACCAAACTTGGGATTTGGTCTAGTTGTCTTTAGGTAAAAGAGCATTGTAGAATAAATGGATGTATAGGTTAAAGGAAGAAGATGGAGGAAAAAAAGGTACAAGGCCAAACTTGTTGTAAAGGGGTTTACACAAAAGAAAGGTATATATTTTGACAAAATATTTTCTCCAGTAGTTGAAATGACTTCAATAAGAACCATTCTAAGTTTGGTAGCAATCAAAGATTTGCACCTTGAAAAGTTATATGTGAAGATGGCTTTCCTTCATGGTGACTTGGAGGAGGAAATATATGTGGAGTAGCCACAGGGATACAAAGTCAAAGCTAAGGAGAAAATGGTGTGTAGGTTGAATAAGAATTTGTATGGCCTAAAGCAAGCTCTAAGATAGTGGTATTTGAAATTTGACATGTTTATGATAAAATAAGGTTATAATAGATGCCATTTTAACCACTATGTTTACTTTAAGAGATAAGATAATGGTAGTTATATTATCTTGTTATTGTCTGTAAATGACGTGCTTGTTGTAGGGTATAACATGCATGATATAAATGGTCTCAAAATAAAATTGGCAGATTCATTTGCAATGAAGGATTTGGGTGCTGCAAAGCAAATCCTTGATATGAGAATAACAAGAGATAAGAAAAATAGAAAATTGACATTGTCTTAAGAAGAGTACATCAATAAGGTGTTAGTCAAGTTCAATATGCAAGATACAAAACTTGTAAGTACACCTTTGGGAGGGTACTTCAAATTAAGCAAGGAATAATATTTGAAAATGTAGGAAGAAATATATTACATGTTTAAAGCTCCATATGATTCAAAAGTTGAAAGTTTAATGTATGTTATGGTGTGCACAAGACCAAATATTACTCATGTAATGGGAGTTGTTAGCAAGTTTATGAATAATCAAGGAAAGGATCACTGGGATGCAGTCAAGTGGATTCTCAGGTACTTGAGAGGGTCGCTGATAGATGATTGTGATATAAAGGTTTAGATGTTACCTTACAAGGAAATGTTAATGAAGACATGGATGGAGATTTAGATGATAAGAGGACCACCACAAGTTATGTTTTCATTATTGGTGATACAATAGTTAGTTAGATTTTAAAATTGTATAAGATAGTTGCTTTGTCAACTATAAAGGCAAAGTATGTTACAACTATATAATCTAGCAAGGAGATGATATGGATGCAACATTTCATGGAAGAGTTGAGGCAAAGGTAGGAAGATTATAGGTTGTATAGTGATAGCCAACGTTTGATTTATTTAGCAAAGAACTCAACATTCCACTCAAGAACCAAAAATATACAACTTCAGTATCACTTCATTCGTTCAGTTTTGGAAGATGGTCAACTAAAGTTGGCAAATATCTATACAAGTTAGAATCCTGCATATATGCTTACAAAATTAGTCACAAAGTAGAATATGGAGAGTTATTTAGCTTTAATAGGTGTTTAGGGATAACAAAGAAGATGAGAAACATGTTAGGGTCAATGTTCAAATAAAAGTGCGAGGAAGAGTTGTAGCGGTGGAGTTGCAACAATTAGTATCCAAGTGGGAGATCGTTGGATGGTGGAGCTTGATCTTATTTTAATACCCAATTATTGATAGGGGTGTGATGGGGCAATGCCCCCCACTATTGTCATCATGGGGTCTAGGGGGTGGCAACCTACTTGGAATCCCCCCTAGTGGAGGTTTGGGGGTAGCACCCCCAAAGTAAATTTTTGTTAAAAATGCATTATAAAATATTGTAATTTCATTGTAAATATGGACCATTCACTATCAGGTCACAGATCTAATGGTAGAAATTATGTTTGTGTATTTTTATCCTAATATGTAACCCTTCTTTGATATGAGGGCATTGTAATCATGGTGTCATACTGTGTGTGAGTGAAGATGATAATGCATTGGATGTATTGTAGGTTTTTTCCATTCATTTGTTAGACTAAATAATAAGGACTGACTGTTTCTGTGTGGATTTATCCCATAGTAGGTGAACCATGTTAAATCTGTGTCTCTATTGTATTGTGTTTTATGCATTTTATTTATTTCTTAGTTTCATTAATATTGATCTGTGTTCTATATTCCTAACATGATACACCTATCTTGTTTTGTATTTGAAGGCCTTAGATAACCTTTATAAATACTAGATTAAACTCAATGCCTTTTTGCTACCAAACTACTTGCCAAAACCTTCTATGGTAATGCTTTAGATTGGTATAATCACGTAAACTCTAACTCTATTTATAGTTTTGAAGACTTAGTTAATTCATTGGTACAAGAATTTCAATACAATTAAATTCCTAAAAAAAAATGGCTCATTTTATACATTGTAAGCAAGTGGACAATAAGACTACCCAAGCCATTATCAAGTGTGGGAAAGCTTTAGCCAACAAATCCAAGTACATGTCAAAATGCAACCTATTCCACATTTTCATTAATGCATTCAATTCCAAACTAAAATATATCATAAGAAAATTTTCTCCTTAATCACTAGAGAAAACCTTAGATCAAGCCAAACATCAATAATTCCTCATAATAAAATTTGAGCCTTCCCAACCAAAGCTTGAAACTTGAATTCTTATGCGATATAAAAATAATAATGCTACTGATGATGGTGTCTTTGAGACATATGATTACAAGAGAACCATCGATACCATTTTTACATCAAACTAAAATGAAGTGACTTTCTCCCTACCTATTAAGAGAAGTCCCTTCCAACATCATCTTCCTCCTTCACAAAACAATATATGTGAAATCCATTAGCTTCTTTCCCTATTTGAGATTAATAAATGACTTCCTAGACCCTCACCTTGAGACTTTTATCCATTCCCATACCAATTCTCATTGGTATTATCATAAAAATTGTTGGTTTCATGAAAATTGGGGTCATTCTCATGATACTTTCAAGTAACTCAGACATCTAGATTTTAAGTTCTTATTTGGCCCAAAATTTGATCAATAAACATAAATTAAAGAGAAAAACCAATCATATGATAAAAAATCTAAGGATTATTAATCTAAGCTCAAGGGTGGCATACTTCACAAATCCAATGCTCACATTACCATATATTCCAATCCACTTCCAAATCACACTCCAAATTAACAACCGCATAATCATAATCACAATCACAATCACAATCACAATCACAATCACAATCACAATCACAATCACAATCACAATCATAATCACAATCACAATCACAATCAAACCCCTTCCCACCTTGCTGTTAATGTTGTTGAAACCATGATCAACCCTCATTATTCCTTATAAACAACATGAATCATGATTAATTCAATGATGGGGAAAACTCAATAAATATGAACAACATGAAGCATGTTGTCTCCTACATCGATCCTTATCCTATTAACCCCCATATTCATTATCCTAATTATATAATAGTTTAGGATAATCTTCCACATATTTTGGTGGATATCAAATCTAAAGAAATTATCACTTCTATGCTTTTACATAGCCCAACAATATCAACCAACTTGGTATAGTTTCCTTATTTTATAACTATATCAACCATTCTAATGAAGTATATTTATCCAACAACATCTAATCTAACTAATTTATCCAACTCAATATAATATTCTATTTGTAGATTGGGCCAAACTATATTAGCTAGGATGATACCATCTATTTCATTGACTAGTTTTGTTTCAACTGTATCATCAACCCTGATATAGTCTATTTATACCTGTATTTATGATTCTACTACATCAACTAGGCTAATACAATATATTTTTATGTCTATATGCTACTAGTTAAATCAACCAAGCTAATATAGTTGGATCAACCTAAATCAATTATACCAGTATTGTCAAGACTACACACTTTGTTCCCAAAATAGATTTAATCTAGGTCATTTTCCTCTACAAATGATATGCTTTAGAATTTAATCCTTTTTTCACAATCTTGTCTAGCTCACATTAGTTTTGATGAATGAGATCCCATAGAATATATTTTTAAGTTCCTATCTCAAATTCAATTTCTTCAACTCATGAGGACTTCTCTACATGATGAAAACCATTTTATCTAGGTTTTGTTCAATATGAACATTCCTTGACCACCACCTATGGGGAAAGAATATACCTTGCCTAGGTATGAGGAAAGCATTTTATATAAATATGAAGATATGTCCATCTAGGTTTATCAAAAAATGGATGCCTCTCTTTCTTTAAAATTTCTTACCTCTTTTATGATCCTTGACAAAACATTAGTTCATGCAAATGACCTTATGTTAATCATTAACATCCAAATTGGTGAAAATTGATTCAAGAAAGCCTTGATAGATGAAGGCTCTATAACTTGTGTCACCTCTTTATAATTTATTAAAACCTTAAGATACTTTGATTGTACACTTAAATATACCCAAAGAACATGCCAAGGATATGACCAAATAAAAATTCCTCATGAAGATATGTTTAGGTCCACATCATGGTACCTCTTGTTATAATTAGAGTCAAGGTTATGATTTTCAACTTTGCTCTATCATATACCATTTTTCTTGGTCATCCTTGGACTCATTGTATGAGGCTTCTAGCCTCTTCCACATGCCAATGCATGGAATTTACTTACATGGGTGATATTTATAAGATTCAAGGTGATATTAACCCTTTTAATTTTGAATAATTCCAATAATGTGGCATCTTTAAAATTCTAACCCTTAAGCCTTTGCCTAGTATACCATTATGTGAATATCCTTGTGTTAACTATCATATATCTCAAATTGAGGTTATAGTGGTCACCTTGAGATTGTGGTTAAAATTAAACCTAACCTCCTTGATTCTTATGATTATGTTCCTGATGAGATTAGTTTTAAAATCAAAACATTGGATCTTCCCTCTATCATCATAGCTCAGTTTCCACCCACCTTACTACCTCATTCTCAGAATAAGTTGATTAAAGATTTATCTCTTTTATGGTCATTCATAAGAATCCCACTTCTAATACATCCTCTAGTGACATAGTCATATAATCCATTAACATAGAGCTCACCACTCCTCATTATGATGATAAGTACACATTAAATGAGCCATACTTATATGGTTATGCCCAAGTGAAGGATGAAAAAATCCTTCATTACCATTCCTCTCTCCAATGCTCGTAGGGTAAATCATCATCTTATTATATAATTAAATTAATTGACATTGTTCAATCCAACTCCCATTCCACTTTGCTTGACATTGTTCTTCCTTTTATTAATTTTGACAAATCCAAGATGGAGCTAATTCTACCTTCTACTCCATGTGCAGTTTCTATTATTTTTTAACCTCTTCAAAGTTGTTGGAAAAAATCTTATGTAAGAGATATAAATTATCGAATTGTATTAAATAATCATAATTTATTATTCAATATGGTAGGATATATATATATATATATATATATATATATATATATATATATATATATCCTACCATATTGAATAATAAATTATGATTATTTACATTATGAGGCACTAACTAATCTCATAACCACCCACATAATAAATAACCACTCACTAGCCACCTACATAACAAATAACCACTCACCATACATGTAAGTACTAAAACCTAACATTCTCCACCCTTAGTGATCACATGGGTGAATATGAACCCACTTCCCTTGCCGCCTACCACAATATAAAACATCTTAGATGCCAGTTTCAATCGATAATGCATTCATCTACAAATAAATATTGATAATGAAATTGATGGTTGACTCAAGACACTAGAGAGACATAACTACAATTATAAAATTCAATTATGAATTGGATTTAGTAAATGAATTAACATAAATAATATTCTAATAACACAAAACAACTAGACTAAAAATGACCACTAAACATAACAAACACCTAAAAATACCATCTACTAACATAAGATATCCTATTACAAAAGTATTTATTAAACTAAGACTTATCTATAAAAACAAACTATATCTGACACTTGTCAAACTATGAACTAAATTAAATAAATCTAATACAAACCTATAAACTAAAATCAACCTAAAAACATGTAATAAATTATAAACTAAAAAAATGACAAGATAAAAACCTAACTATCTTTCACCACCCTCATTGGGCAGTTGTGGAAATCACAACAACTTCCTCTGCCACCTCCCTCACATTATTTAGTTAGTCGTAGGTGAGTAGGAAATTACTCTAGTATTTTGAATCATATATTTCACTTATGAAACTATGCTTTACAATAAACCTTAGATGCATACTTATACATCCATTTTAATCGAGTTTTTTTTTAAAAATATGTGAAAGTGTATAAGCCTCCAATTTTAAAAATAATAAAAGATACAAATTTTTCATTTTGGGGAAATTTGTTTTACTGCATTGGATTTAAACTAGAGAAAAATAGAAATCTTCGATTAGAATTTTTGTGCACGTTTGAAAGAATAACATCTAGGTAGTTTTTTAGTTTATCTTCAGTATATTAAACTTAATCATTAAATTTTAACTCAATATTAAATCCAAGGTATGGATCCACCTTTTTGAAGGCTTTAAAGAGTGTAAAAAAATTGTTCATCAAAATTTTCCACTCAACTATCTTGTCATATAAGGCCTTTTTAAGTAATGAATTTACACTATGTAACATTTTCTTTGAAAACCATAAGATAATAATTCTTGAAGGGTAACCTCATTGATATTATTTAATACAATCTCTTCATTTTATTTTGTGACAAAAAATTCTCCTTCAAATCTCTTTGCATGGAATCCATGTGCTTGAAAACAATGAAGTCAAATTCCTTGCATTTTCATATATGTCACAGAAATGATAATGATTTTCTCTTTATTTAAGGAGTCCAATAACTTTGTGATTTATTTCCCCCCTTCAATTCCATTGTTATGTCCACTATATTCTAACGGTCTAGCTTTTTATAGTGACCACTTCTTATTTTATGATTGTTTGGTCCTGTACCTTTATCTTCTTTGCCATGGCTTGTTATTTCTACTTTGAAACACTAAAAAAATACCTAAAAACCATTTAAATACCTATGATTTGAACCTTTAAAATAACTAATGAAATAGAGTCTTAACCTATTGAGATGAAAAAATGACATGGTTTGTATGTGGTCCACACTGCATAGCCATTGATAGGAAATATGGTTAGACCCTATTATTTCATCATATTTTCTAATCCATCAAGCTTGATTTATATAAATATGTTAGCCACACTTATATAAACCTCACAAAGTATGTCTCTTAAATAAATAACAACACCATATTGTTCATTTCACAAAGTCCCTTGTCACTCATACTAACAATGTAGATCATATCAGATATTTCTAAAATAACAAAATCAAGTTCATGAATCACTAAATCTTTGACCTAATAGGGATGATTTAGTTGATGAAATTATAGTTAGACCCCACTAATATTCTCCATATAGGTCAAATTTAACACCACACTAACCACCCAACATGATGAACCGTATTGTGTGTTCATAAGGTTTCTTGTTATTCCACTTAGAAGTGTAGAGCTTAATAGATATATTATCATAGTAGAAGCCACAAGGCCAAACTCACACCACATATGGTTGACCACCTCATTATAATAATCCTATGCACTCTTTTTACTTCCACAATACTTGTACACACTCTTTGAATCACTATCTAGCTCTTTGGTATTATCTTAATGCACTTTATCTCAAAGCAACTAAGTTTCCTAGTCTACCCAACATGCCATCTCTAAAGATTACACTTGATTATATCCAAAAACATAGGTAAGTGTATTATCCTTGGAATTAGTGTTTTATAGTTCACATACATAGATGTAGAGATATCAAACAACATTTCTAAGACTTTCTGAGGCCCATTCTTAAAGGTTCCTAGTAGTGCTCAATGGTCTATTTAGGATGGAGGATACACATCCCCTATGACCAAATCCATCCCTTAGATCGGATGATGTATGTGCCATGGCATCTCATATTCCATACATTGATTATTATCATCAAGATTCCCCACAACCTCCTTCGAATGGACCTATTTTTTCCTTGGATATTATCTACAAGGTAGTCTTAACATGCATCTAAAATAGAGTAGAAGAGACCATGAACTAAGTAAAATATCACTTGTAATAATATTTAATAGATGTTAATGATGATGTATGTCAAGATATTTCATGACACTTTTGATCATGTAATTGTTTCTTATCATTTACTTCACATTGCCACATAATTGGATTTCATATTATTATTTTTAGCATATGTGGTGCTTGTTGTATATATCTTACTTATATTATGATATTTTGCATTCCTTCACTTTAATTTTTATCATGTATGTTTGTTTTATATAATTTATATCACTTTACAGTTGACTATAGTTACCATACTGAATCTTAAGTATCACCTTCAGGGATTTTTCCATCATTTGTATCACTTTACAATTGACCTTAGTTCCCCTTATAGATCTTAGGTACCACCCTCAAGTTTTATTTTCATCATTTATATCACTTTATAGTCATCATTATTTTCCATAGTGGATCTTATGTATCAACTTTGGGTTTTATTTTTAGTATTCTAGCCTCCCCCTCTTTTGGGATGACTTGCATTTAGCCATAGTTTCTTTTATGGATCTTAGGTATCACCTTCAAGTTTATTTTTGTCACATTTGATATGTCACCATTTTTTAATCTGCCTTAATTTCCTAGTATATACTCTTCAAATAACTATCGAGCTCTTTGTTAGTGTCTTGATGCACTTCATCTCAAAGAAGCTAAGTTTGTTAGTCTACCAAACATGTCACCTCCAAATATTACCCCTGATTATACACCTAAACATAGATAAATGTATTTTATTTAGAACTAGTGTTCTACATATCACACACATAGAGGTAGAGCTATCCAATAGCATTTTTGATAATTTTTGAGGCCCCAACCTCAAGGTTACTAGTAGAGCTCACATGGTCCATATAGGATGGAGGAGCTACCTACCATATAGCCAAATTCATCCCTTAGACCAAATGATGTATCTGCCATGGCACAACATATTCCCCCCATTGATAATTCTCATTAGAAGGCCCCACAACCTTCTTTTAGTGTACCTAATTTTTTATTGGAGATTGTCTACCAAAAAGTCCTAACATAACTCTCATAAAGGGTAAAAGAAACCATGATATAAGTTACATATTAGTTTTAGAAATATTTAATAGATGTTAGTAATGATATTTGTCAATATCTTTCATGATAATTTTGTGCAGATAATTATTTCATGTCATTTACTTCACATTGTCACATAATTGGATTTTATGTTATTACTTTTAGCATATGTGGTACTTGTTGTACATGTATTACTTATATCATGATATTTTGCATTACATAACTTTAATTTTTAGCATGAATGTTAGTTTTATATCATTTATATCACTTTAAAATCAACCATAGTTACCATAATGAATCTTACATATCACCTTTAGGTTTTTTTTCCATCATTTGTATGATTTTACAATCGACCTTAGTTCCCCTTGTGGATCTTAAGTATCACCCTAGTTTTTTATTGTCATAATTTATATTACTTTATAGTCAAAATTATTTTCCATAGTGGATCTTAGGTATCACTATTAGGTTTATTTTTGTCACATTTTATATTTCACCATTTTTTAATTTGCCTTAGTTTCCTAGTGTAGATTATTCAAATCATTATTGAGATCTTTGGTAGTATCTTGATGCACTTCATCCAAAATCAACTAAGTTTCCTAGTCTACCAAACATGCCACCTCCAAAGATTACACCTGATTATATCCCCAAACATATGGAAATGTATTGTCTTTGGCACTAATATTTTATATATCACATACATAGATGTAGAGCTATCCAATAACATTTTTGATACTTTTTGAGGCCCTGCCTCAAGGTTCCTAGTAGAGATCACATGGTCTATCTAATATGGAAGAGTTGTCTCCCCTATGATCAAAGCCATCCCTTAGACTATATGATGTATGTGCCATAGCACAACATATTCCCCACATTGATTATTCTTGTCAGGAGGCCCCATGATCTCCTTGTAGTGCACCTAATTTGTTCTTGGAGCTTGTCTACCAAATAATCCTAGAATGACTCTCAGAAAGAGTAAAAGAGAGCATGATCTAAGTTAGATATCAATTGTAACAATATTTAATATATGTTATTGATGATGCATGTCAAGATATTTTATGATAATTTTTTGCAGCTAATTATTTCATATCATTTACTTCACATTGTCATATAATTGGATTTCATATTATTATTTATAGAATATGTGGTGATTGTTGTATATATATTTCTTATATAATTATATTTTTCATTCCATTAATCTAATTTTTATCAATTATATTTACTTTATATCACTTTACAATTGACCTTAATTCCCAGAATGAATCTTACGTATCACCTTTAGGTTTTCTTTATATCATTTATATCACTTTACAATTGGTATTAGTTCCCCTTGTGGATCTTAGGTATAACCCTTAGGTTTTAATTTCATCACTTATATCACTTTATATTCAAAATTATTTTCCCTAGTGGATCTTAGATGCCACCTTCAGGTTTTATTTTTTAGTATTCTGGCTTCCCCCTATTTTGGGGGGACTTATAGTCAGACTTAGTTTCTTTTATAGATCTTAGGTATCACCTTTCAGTTTATTTTTTTTCACATCTTATATTTCACCTTAGTTTCATAGTGATTCTTCAACATCTTTTTGAATTTTTCCTCTTTTGGGATGATTTATCTTATCAGTGCTTGTGTTAGACCACATGCAAGCCGATATGGATTTCTTGGTGACATGATTACCATATCTAACATTGTTTCCCTTATTTGGTTTTCATTTTCCATGATTTGATTTACATTTCCATGTAATTTCAAATCCCTCTTCTAGCTTAATCACTTTTGAATCAAAAAATTATCCCTTCTTATGGTCAACTACAAGCATATTCATCATTGTATCACCATTTTCACATGGACAATTATTCCATTATCCCATATTTCCATCTCTTTTCATTTGAGGCATAATTAGGTAAGTTTAAATATTTCACTATTTCATAGGGTACAAGTATATGAGTATTTTAGGAACCGTGGTCTTTTGGTTCTTCCCTCTAACGACTAGGTGTAAACTCCCTTGTGTTAGTTATTTTCATCACCCATTATTTCAATTTTCTAAATACATCGAGAGGAGTGAAATAGAAAAATCCAAAAGAGTTAAAATCCAAATAATAAAAAAAGATAATGTTAAAAGGAAAAAATATATATTAAAAGTTAGATCACGCTAAAAGACATGATATTTTTGTAAAATATCCTATTCTAGTCAAAGATCAAACTCCAAATTTGGCCTCATGATGGCGATGGGGTCCATTGGGGTGTGTTAGGATATTATATTGGGGTAGGAGGTCTTATTTCATCATTACTTATGTATCTTACATTTTAGTGTCACCTACTTTATCACATAAGTATCCAGTCTTCATATTAGGATGACAATTCTATAAGGGGTCTTGAGGAGTAGGGAACGCATTGTAGGAAGGTAAGATCATTTTTATTTTTCATGCATATAGCCTTTATTGAATGATATATATACTCAATTTTTAGCCCAAACTTGCACTTTCTAGGTGGGGTTATCTAGGTCCTTGATGTTGAAAGCTCTTAACCTTGCCCATTTGATTAGAGTGTCTTGTCTCTGTGAAGGATTTATACATCACCTGGATATTTCTTGTAGTTTATCATGTTCCTTTTCTTTACATCCCATTTTATATCTACTTGCTTCAAATTTGACCTTTTAACTACCATTTATAATGCCACTTGTATTTTTAGTTTGTGAGTTGAAATGTAAGATGTTGGGGAATATAACTAATCCTTCCTAAAAAAACATGATATCAACCATCATAATAATCTCTTTGTATGGTTTTTATTTCTTACATCATATTGTAGTACAAGCATTAATTTCAAGTTATCACTCATTAGAGTCTTTGGCTTATTTTTTGATGTATATCCTTGTTTGATTTCAGTCTCTTTCTTATCTAACATTGTATGTTATTATATTGGATGACATATTTCATAAAATTTTCATACATATCCTTGTTTGATTATATTATATTGTATATTTTATTTTTATAGTTGTTTTTCTTATCTTATGACTAACTTTGTCTTATATTATTTATGTTATTTTTAGATTTTTATTTATAGTGTTTTACATAGCTCCTATTTTTTCTTGAATAATGGGTATGTTTTAAATTAATTTTATTTCATTTTTACATCTTTGGTTTGTTTATTTTTATATCTAATTAAGATATTTATTTTTATTGCTTAGTATTTGTTCTTTTTGATCATGCATTTTCTCACATTTTGATAGAAAATAATAAAACATACATCACATTTTCTTAAAAAGTGATATTCAAACATAAATGTGTGATAAAAAAGAACTAAATCAAATAAATAATTATAGACGTATGGATAAAAAATGATTCAAAATGATGTGCGTGTGTGTCTCAGTTCTATACATACATACATACATCATGATACATCAAAAATATATTAGATAAAAAAATGTAGGCTCTAGGCATGTGGATCACCTTTATCCCTTGAGAGAGAGGTTCCATGCTCACCATGGAAGCTTTAAACTGTGTAGCATATAAAATCACCCTTAGTGTCATTTTTTGTGATTACATACCCTAGACATGTCCAAATAGGCTACTGAGCCTAAAACCCTACCACTTGCCCTGTTGTAGCCATATATGCAACTCTATTAATGGCTAATGCCTTCCATGCTAGTGTTACATATCCTGTTTCCCCTATTGGTGTCACCACCTAAGCTATAGCCTAATAATGATACTCAATATCTATATTAGACGCTCAAACCAACCAAAACCAACTAACATGTGTTGTGATCAAAGGTACTACAGGATTAGGCATCCCTATAGTATCATGCTTAGCTAAGATCATTTTCAAAATCGCATGGTGAGTTTTATCCACTAGAGTCCTCCACCATGCCTCCTCTATCACCATATATGTAAAATGCAAACCAAAATTGACATTAAATCACACACACACACACACAAAAAAACATATCTTTCAATAACACCTAACATGTATATCTCTACCTCTTGGAAAATAAAAGTGATATCATTAACTTAAAAATTTCATAATTATAATCATCCCATCACATCTTCCACCCAAGACACATATATTATGATGGAGACATGATGGGTTAAATCCTCTCCATCTCCCCTACTAGAGCACTATGACCTATTGAAACAACCTCTACACTCACCTATGAATGGTCATGCTCACCACTTGGCCCCTTGGAGATCTATCTGTCTCTATGACATGGAAATTTCCTTCCCACCTCTATGATTTCCTTACATTGCTCATTTTTATCACCATCATCTTCCACCCACTATTATCTAATGATTGTTCACCACTAGTTCTATAACTAACACCCCTCATCCCCCCATTCCTCACAGATCTCTTACATATCTCACTGAATAAGGTGGGAAAATCAAAGGTGTCTCTAAGTTTGGTAATACAAACTACCCATGTACATGGTTACACAAATGTGGTAATCCAAACTACTCCTGTACGTGGTCACATAGATGTGGATCAACCCACCATTTATGATATCATATAACTTAAATATATCGGTCATACCCTATGGTATCGACCAAGAGTTAATAATTTTCCTTACAAAGTGTAAGACTTGGTTGATACAATTTCCTGAGGGCGGTGATTTATGTCCCCAGCCCTAATAAATACATTTGGCCTTGAATTTTATTTTTTATTCAATTACCCATTACTCATAATTTTAGCTTCAATTTAGCACTTGTTAGGTAAAATTCCACTAGATGGATTTATCTTGGCACCTATATTTACTAATCTAGTTCATTTTTACCAAAAATGAAAAAAAGAACATTAAATGCATCACCTATATGTAGGGATCCAGATGTATCTACGATGCATCCACCTGCATATATGCCTCCTCATCTATAATCCATAGCCTTTCATAGTTTTATTTTTGGTCACCCATAGCATTATTTTTCTAAAAATAGTAAATACACAAATGAATAGTTTTTACGTATTTATAGTAAAAATTTAAAATTTTTAAATTTTAAATTATTTAATACAAGATTCCATATTTTTCCCATATCTTTATTTCCATAGGTCCTTTTCATGAACTAAAATAAGCCTTAGAATCCTGGTGAGATAGAGATTTTTTAGGTGCTAAAATATTTTTTTCCAAAAAATTAAATTTTTCTCTTATTTTTTATGTCCACCTTTTGTTCTTCTTGATGGGTGCCTTCTGTCACCCAAAACACATGCAATATTTTATACAATCACTAAGTTAAGTGAAGGTATGTATTTTTATTTTATTTAATATTTATTATTTTAGAATTTCTTTTAAATTATACTCTTTTGTGATGCTATTTTTATATCCTAAATCACCATCTTACATTAAAATATTGACACATAATGAGCTTTGGGTGGGGATTATATATACTCATAATATTTTTCACTTTTATCATTTACTAATACTTTCTCTTGCAATGGCTTGTCGATGCATCAATCTCCCTAAGTTCATGCCTTAAAGGGTGCATCATGAATCAAGTGGGATTGGCTCATGGTAATTTTGATAGATGTTTGTATACTATTTTTCCACATCATCACTATTGTCATTCTAATATCCTCTAATTCTCCATCCTACTTTCATTTCTATCCACATTCCTATCTAGGTTTGTTAACTTCCCTATGTCCTAAAATATTAGCTTGGATGATACCATTTATTTCATGCTTAAGTCCTCCATGTACTATATTGACCAACTCAATATAATTATGAGTCTATCTTCTAACATTTGTACTATATCAGCTGAGCTGTTACCATACTATGCTAATTAACATCTAACAACTAAATTGGTTTGGAAGATATCATTGGCTTAGAGTTTAACATTAGTTTTAGGTATTCAAACTCTATATTTATGGGTCATATTTCATTCCCAATAAGATATATCACATTCATACAATCTAATTAAACTCACACTTCTTCCCTAAGGAAGTAATTGGGAGAGTTATATGGGTTAAAACCTTATCTTGGAGGTCTTTTGTTGAGGTTTCATTGAAAATGAAGAGGAGAGGTCATTGTGAGTTCATAATTAATGATATCTAGGTCTTTGTTTCATCAAATTAATATATTAAGAGATTTTTTTCCTAATTAGGTAAATTTATATGTAAAATAAAAATGTTACAAATATGCAATAAATGACACAATAATTTTTAACTTGATAAATTTTGAAATATGTTGAAAAGGGAAAGTAACAAAGAAATAAATCCTAGTTGGAAATTGAATGTGTGGGACTATAAATACAACTATGAAATTGAATGTGTGACTATATGATGATGCTATTAATTAGGAATAGGGATTTTATTGAATATAAGGACACTAGAATCAAACAAGGGTAGACTATGTTGGTGTCCTGAGGACACATTGGTGTTTAGTGGAGTTTTTTAATCTGTAAAAGTTTGGACTTGTGTGTCTTTGCCTATTGGTTTGGTGTGTGATTGGATAGGTATGATTCATTATGGAAGTCATTGTGTACCTTATTATTCACTTGAAACCCTAGTTCAATAGGTTATGAGGAAAAAATTGAAATAAATGGGAAAGGGGGTTAGTGGTTGAATTAGTGCTTGACCTCAACACCCCCTATGTTCAGTGTTGATTACATACTAATACTCTAAAGAGGGATAAACATCCATGTAGTTCTCCCATGTTATGGTGGTGTGTGTGAAATACTAGTGTAATTCTATATACTGGTGTAAGCTTGGTTTGATTAAATGTTTCAACAATGACCTATGATCTTAGAGGTGTATTTAGACCTAGCTTATGACTACAAGGGTTTATGGACTAATAATTGGGAAGAATAGATGCTTCCATCTCAATATGAAATTATATGTTCTAATGATTTTCAATCATATGAGCCTTTAGTGAATAAATGGCTTGAAAATGTGGCTTTCTAGTGATAATTTTGGAATTAATTCATATGGGACTTGAAAAACATGTGGCATGACTATTGAGTGAATTTAAATTTGATAAATTAGCCATTATTTGATGGGAGGACATGGCCAACATATTCAAACACTACCAGTGAGCGAGATTATCTTGAAAGATTGGGCTTGTTTGAGGAGAAAAGACAACTAAGCTAGAAGTGTGGGTAAATTAGAGGGCAAGATTGATATATTAGGAATGAAAAATAGGGGCATTTTATGATCAGTAGTTGTTTGGAGGAATGGTTCATCCACATAGAAGTGAAATAATGGTAGTTAAAAGACTATGAATCACGCATGACCTAAAAGGGTATAATGAGTGGTCATAAGTGCATTTTTTAATCAATAAATGTTAATTTATGTGTCAAACGCCCCCACCTTTTATTTTAGAAATGCAACAAGGTCAAAGTACTAGCGTAAAAGGAAAATAATCACACCTGAACTTACTGTTGACCTTTTTCTACATGACCAGTTTGTGTTTTCCCTTTGGCTATTTTTGTTTTTCCCTTGCTCATTTTTTGAATTTGGTCTCTTGCTTTGTTATTTATATTTTCCCTTTGGCCTCTCCTAGTTTTATCTCTTCTCCCTTGTTCTTTGTTCTTTCCCTTTGACTTATTTGCCTTAGCCTCTCTTGCTTTGTTTTGCCCTGAAGTGCTCTTCAAAAAAGTTTCCAAAGGGCCACTTCCCTTCTAAGTGCCCTTAAAAACCTTTTTGAAGGGCCTTTCTTGCCTTGCTTTCCCCTCAAGTGTCCCTTTAGACTTTTCCAAAGGGCACTTTGTTGCCCAAGTGTCCCTTCAAATTTTTTTTGAAGGGCACTTTGTTGCCCAAGTGACCCTTCAAAAATTTTTCGAAGGGCACTTTGTTGCCCAAGTGACCCTTCAAAAAAGTTTTGAAGGGTACTTTTCAGCCCAAGTATCCCTTTGAACTTTTTTGAAGGGCACTTTATTGTCTAAGTGACCATTTGAAAAAGTTTTGAAGGGCACTTTTCAGCCCAAGTGTCCTTTCAAATTTTTTTGAAGGGCACTTTGTTATCCAAGTGACCTTTCGAAAAAGTTTTGAAGGGCATTTTTTAGCCCAAGTGTCCCTTTAGACTTTTTTTAAGGGCACTTTGTTGTCCAAGTGACCCTTCAAATTTTTTTTGAAGGGCACTTTTCAGTCCAAGTGTCCCTTTAAACTTTTCTGAAGGGCATTTTGTTGTCCAAGTGACCCTTCAAAAAAGTTTTGAAGGGAACTTTTCAGCCCAAGTGTCCCTTCAGACTTTTTCAAGGGGAACTTTGTCTTTGAAAAAGTTTTGAAGGGCCATTTCCTTTGGAAATGCCTTTTGGAATTTTTTGAAGGGACCTTGTGCCTTCCCCAAGTGTCCTTTAGGAAGGAACTATCCATTTCCTTTCAAGCAAAATTCCTAAAAGAATTTCTTCAAACATTTGTCCAAAGGAAATACTTTGAGAAAATTGCCTAAAACAATAAGCCTGACCCAAATGGATCCCCATGACTTGCCACAATATGTCAAATTTGATACAACCAACTAGTCGTTGGGATTCAAAGACATCACATGTCATAGGACATGAAATTTAGGGTGGCCAAATAGCTATTAGGGTGCAACTTGGTGACGTGCCATATGACATCAAACTCATGCCTAAATTATTCAAATAAGAAGTGAAGTCACTGGGAAAACCCAAATGACTCTGCAATGTAAATAAGGTTTCCCAACATGCTTGACTTATGACCTTTATAAGTAGAAGCGATCAAAGAACCCAAAGGAGCAAGGAAGGAGTAAATCCATTCAAAAAACTTGACAGGGTCTTAAGTAAAGAAAAATTGGGTTTTTAAAAGAGCTTTGCTTATGACTTTTATAAGTAGAAGCAATTGAAAAACTCAAAAAATCAAGGATAGTGCAAATTGGGTTTTCCAACATGCTTGACTTATAAGTTTATAAGTAAAGCCATTCAGAAGGCCTGAATGGTTTATAGTGAAAAATATATAAGCTTTTACGAAGAATCTAAGGTTCATAGTAGCAATCTGAGCCATTTCTTATGGAGGGTCATCTCACCATTGATTTTACAGTGATCATAGTCATTTTAAGAGGGCAAATCAAAGAGGACAAACTCTAACTCAATGAGAGAATAGCTGGAATCAGTTTCATTAGGATGGTGACTACAAACCATTTTGGAGGCTTCTATTTTGGCACCCAGGAAATCTCTCTTCTCTCCATTTTTTTCTATAAATAGGATCCTTAGGCTCTTGTTTTATCATCCACAGATAGTATGATAAAGCCCTACTAGAATGTTTTGCCATTTTCTTACCTTTGAGAAAAGAAGCATAAGTTTATTTTCTTTCTAAGTTATAGGAATTTGCCTGGGCATGAAAGAGACATAGAGTAATAACAAGTGATGTTTTATCCTTCTATTCTCTATCCTTCATGCTTTTGAGTAAAGAGTTGATCCAACAGGTCATATAGAGTGCATTCTAGTTGTATGAGATTTTGCACATGTGTAACCCTTTTTTAGGATGGTGACTACAAACCATTTTGGAGGCTTCTATTTTGGCACCCAAGAAATCTCTCTTCTCTCCATTTTTTTCTATAAATAGGATCCTTAAGCTCTTTTTTTTATCATCCATAGATAGTATGATAAAGCCCTACTGGAATGTTTTGCCATTTTCTTACCTTTGAGAAAAGAAGCATAAGTTTATTTTCTTTCTAAGTTCTAGGAATTTTCTTGGGCATGAAAGAGACATAGAGTAATAACAAGTGATGTTTTATCCTTCTATTCTCTATCCTCCATGCTTTTGAGTAAAGAGTTGGTCCAACAGGTCATATAGAGTGCATTATAGGTGTATGAGATTTTGCACATGTGTAACCCTTTTTTAGATTATACAGGTTATCTTTTCCAATTATTTACCTTATCTGATCTTATTCATTTTATCTCTACATTGAAATACTTATGTTGGAATCTTCTAGAGATTGAGTTATAGAATATATTCTACAGTATTGTGCACAAGTATAGGGCATACATGTGGATACTAATTCTTGGTGTATCACCATTTTATACTAGGATTTTCATTTATGTAAACTTTTAACTCTTTTCACTCATACAAACTGGTTCAATAGTTTTATTGCACAAAAAGCTAATACATGGAGCTAACTCTTTCAACCTAGAGGTTCATTTCCACTTATAGGCACACCCAAAGGCCTGAAAATGTCCGAATGTTGCCCAAATCTGGAAGAGGCATAAACATCCATCTTCTAGGGTGTAAGATTTAGAGAAAATAGTTCTGGCACACTTGGTGGGACATGAATTATTACTAAGTCAAGGTGAATACTGGTCCTGACAGACCTAAAGTAGTAGAAATATCCCTAACCTAGCATTTGGTGACTTCAAAAGGGTGTGAATCCCTGGTTTTAGACCAAGTTTTATAAATTATCCTACATGGTCCTCATAAGGTCCTTAAGATTTTTTGACCAAGCCCCTTCAACTGAAGCTTTTCCTGAAGAAAAACACACTGAACCACTCCTAGCCCTATTAAATCCTTGGCAAGGAGGTTTTGGGGAAGAAGTAGAAGAGGTTGAAGAAGTTCAAGGAGAGGAAGAGTTGAAGAAGAAGAAGAAATAGAGGATCAAAGGGGAAGAAGAGAAATGGGGGAAAGGGGAGAGATAAATATATGTCAACCCTTCCCTACTTATAATACCCAAAACCTAATAGAGCTTCTTGCATATGACCCTATCCCTCCAAATGCTACCAAAAATATTCATAGTTTCAATGGGGAGGGTCCTATTACCCCATCTGAACATATTAGAGACATCTTTAATTTTTACAATTTCCATAATGTTACTAGGGCCAACATAGCCATTAGGCTACTTGCTATGTCTTTGAGGTATTGACTGGTATATCACATTGGAGGGGGGATGCATTACAAGTTGGGATGGCTTTGGAGACCTATTGGTGAAAAGATTATAAAATAAGAGTGATCATGCTTCCCTAATACATCAATTGAATGTAATAAAAAGAGGTCTAAATGAATCCATAGGAGATTTTAGAGAACACGGTATCGGTTACCACTAATCATGTGACCTCTTCCTAGATTTGTGTATCTAACATACCTCAAAGAGATTGGTACTGATGTTTCTATTATGTTGCAATCAATGGGAGGATTTACTCTTCTAGGTGCATATGAGCTAGCAATTCAGGCTAAGAATAACTTAATTCAGGCTGGAAGACTTACTCTAAGAGTTTCCATGCCTTTGTTGTCCCATAATTCAGTTGAAGCTCCAAGCATGTCACAAGTTCCCAATGCCAATGTGAAGCCAAGAGCCTTTCCCAAGAAGGTGGATAACATTATGGACAAGGACAAAGAAATCAGATCATTGAGAGCTAAACTCAAGCAAGCTCAATATCAGGCAAGTGCTCCTCCTAATGCACAAAACTATCCTTAAAAAGGATATAGAGCTCCATACCAATACAATTATCATGGGAGAGGACAAAATCAACAAGGTTATAGTAGGTAGTCCAATGCATATAATCCAAACTCTACTCCTCCTCTAAAGGATGTTGTTCTAGTTCATGCAAACCTTTTGTAAGGAGAAGATTATATGGACTAATGGGGGTAGTCTCAAGGTTAGTTTACACATGATGATGAATGAACTAGCTACACTTTGACTACATAAGAGGAAGCTACTCCTTACACAATAGCGAAAGAAACATGTCCCAGCCAAAGGGGTAGTCATGGATAAGGCCATAGCCTAAGTGTAGGAATGATGAATTTTCAAGTAAAATATGATTTTGTGTTGACTCAAGGCATGTCAATTATAAATAACACAAGGTGCAAGAAGAGAGCCTTGGGAGAAGGCTAGGAGCCATGAATAGTTCCAAGTGATGCCTCTTCAAGGCCATAAAGTGATAATCAAAGTGTTGCACCTTCTATAAGCCATGTTACTTAGTAAAATCAAAATGTAAATGCAGCTACTAATATTGCAACATAGTAGGCTATAGCTCCTTTATTACCATAGAAAATGTAGGAGAAAATGAATACTCCATCTCTAAATATTGTGGACTCATTAAAGAGCACTAAAACAAGCATATCTCTTTAGGAGGTTCTACATATACCACATAATAAAGGTGTGTTGCAGCTAGATGGAACTCTAACCAAGATGATAAGATTGGTCAAAGGTCTAAAAGTGTTTTTACATAGCTACCCAAGCTTCCCTATCATGCAAGATATTGTGGTGGTGGACCTTCCATCACACTTTGCTATATGCTTGTCTAGGGACTTTACAACCAAGATAGGAGGATGTCTTTCTACTGATTGGTCCTTTCTAGCTTTCAAGATAAGGTATGGAACCAAGGTAACCATAAAGACTCAACTCTTAGCAAGGTTACACATTGAGCCATACTTGGAGATAATTACAAATCAAAATTGTCTAATCAACAAAGAGGAAGAAACATTCCTAAATAGTGAAACATCTTCTCCTCTTGAAGGTATTTCTGACCTCTATCTTGACAAGTATAAAATTGAAACACATGGCCTTGATCCTTATGCTTTCATTGAGGAAATTAATTTGGGAGTTTACTACATGTATGAGGAGAACGTCCCAATTCCTTCACTTACCAATGAAGATCATGAGCTTGATGGCATGTGGGAAATGTTCTTTAATGGTTCAAAAAGCAAATTAGGTGCAAGAGCTGGTGTCATGTTGGTTTCCCCATCAAATAATCATTACTACTCTTCTTATAGGTTTCACTTCATCTGCACTTACAATGTGGTAGAATATGAAGGCTTAGTTCATGGTCTCCAATGGGCAAAGAAGAGAGGAATCAAGATTTTGAAAGTCTATGGAGATAGTGAGCTGGTCATTCATCAAGTGAGAAGTCAAGCTACAACCAAAAACCCATTTCTCAAGTCCTACAAGTATAGGGTATGGGATCTACTTGAGGATTTTGATGCCCTCAACATCCAGTCCATACCAAGACACTTGAATAAGCATGCTGATAGATTGGCTACAATAGGAACAGGTTTTGACTCAACCATCGATGTTGAATAAGAGAAGGATCAATCCCATATCAAGATCATTGTGAGACCTTCCATTCTACATAATGAAGTGTCATGGCAAGTGTTTGAAAGTGATGAACACATTGCACACTTCTTAAAAAATGAGGTAGGCTTCTCTTCAAGAAATCAAAAGAGGTTACATGATCATTATGAAGAGAAAATTATATAGTTGAAGACAAATAAAATACCCAAGGGGCTGATTACCTTGGAGAGTTCTTTAATGAGGATGAAAAAGAAAAACCAAAGAATGAGCATGTCAACAAAAGAAGAGAACTATGAGAGGTTCTGATTTTCAAGGACAAACTTTTGAAGATTGGCAAGGCTTGTTATCAGCTGGAAAGGCAAGCTTTTATTGCATTATGCAAAGAGTTTTATGAGATATTTGCATAGGAATACAAGGAATTGACCCAAGTCTAGCTCATCACATCATTGAGTTGGAGCATGGAGCTAAACTGGTAAGACAAAAGCAAAGACCTATCAACCCCAAGGTAGAATAACTCATGAAGAAAGAGCTGATCAAATTAATTGAGTTTAGGATTATCTTTCCTATCAAGCACTCAACTTGGGTGGCCAACCTTATGCTGGTTTGAAAGAAGAATGGAGAAATCAGACTTTTTGTGGATTTTCATGATCTAAATAAAGTGTCTCTCAAGGATCATTACCCACTCCCTTCCATGGAACAAATTCTACAAGTTGTTTTAGGTTCTCAACATTTCTCACTTCGTGATGGTTATTTAGGTTATAATCAAATATTGGTAAATGAAGGGGATCAATTCAAGACAACATTCACCACCAAGTGGGGGACCTTTTCCTATAAGAAGATTCCATTTGGTTTTTCTAATGCTAGAACTACATTTCAAAGGGCAATGGACATGGATTTCAAAGGTTTGATCAATAAGGTTTTACTTGTTTACCTTGATGATATAACCATTTTTTCAAAAGATGTTGCTGATCATATGGGACATCTAAGGCAAGCATTTGAGAAGTGTAGAGAGTATGGCATATCCCTCAATCCAAATAAGTGCATCTTCAATATCTATGAAGGTAAGCTTTTGGGTCGTGTTGTTTCAAAAGAAGGCTTATCTGTTGACCCCGAAAGGATTGAAGCTATTCTAGGCTTATATTTGCCTCAACACAAGAAAGAGCTGCAAAGTTTTTAAAATAAAAATAAACTTTTTAAGGAGGTTTATCCCAAACTTTACAACTATGGTAAAGCCTATCACAACCATGCAAAAAAACAACCAAGATTTTACTTGGACCAAAGAAGGTAAAGGTAGCTTTGAGTCAATAAAGCAAGGAATTGTAGCATCTCCCACTCTCTTAAATCCAAATTTTTCTAAAGATTTCATTTGGATTTAAGAGAGTGGGAGATGCTACTGATCATATGGGACATCTAAGGCAAGTGTTTGAGAAGTGTAGAAATTATGGCATATCCCTCAATCCAAAGAAGTGCATCTTTGTTGTCCATGAAGGTAAGCTTTTGGGTCATGTTGTTTCAAAATAAGGCTTATCTATTGACCTCGAAAGGATTGAAGCTATTCTAGGCTTGTCTTTGCCTCAACACAAGAAAGGGCTGCAAAGTTTCTTAGGAAAAAGAAACTTTGTAAGGAGGTTTATCCCAAACTTTGTAACTATGGTAAAGCCTATCACGACCATACTAAAAAACAACCAAGATTTTACTTGGACCAAAGAAGGTAAAGATAGCTTTGAGCCAATAAAGCAAGAAATTGAAACATCTCCCACTCTTTTAAATACAAATTTTGTAAGGAGGTTCATCCCAAACTTTGCAACTATGGTAAAGCCTATCACAACCATACTAAAAAACAACCAAGATTTTACTTGGACCAAGGAAGGTAAAGGTAGCTTTGAGGCAATCAAGAAAGCAATAGAAACATCTCCCACTCTCTTAAATCCAAATTTTGCTAAAGATTTCATTCTTTATACTTTTTCTAACCTTGACACAATCTTAGCTATGCTTATGCAAAAGAATGATGAAGATGTTGAGCAACCAATTAATTTCTTCAGCCAAGGATTAGAAGACTACAAAGTGAGATATTATTTTGTTGAGAAGTAAGCTTTAACCATCATTAGAGGATTAAAAGAAATCATGCATATGGTTTCCAACAACAATATCCATGTCATGGTTTCCCATCCTAGCACCAAAGAGTTTCTCCTAAGCAGGGATCTCAATGAGAAGAGAGCTAGATGGATCACGAAGGTGATGGAATATTGCATTGACAACGAGGTAACTAACCTTATAAAAGGAAGAGGTTTATGTGAGCACTTAGCTTCTGAATTTAAAGAGCCAAAAGAGCAAGCCTTGGTAAATCAAGTTCAAGACTAGCTAGTTGATCAAATGCAAAATCAAAGCTAGACACGAGATCATTGGCTTTCTTCAAAATGGTAAGTGTCCCAATGGATTGAAAAAATCTCAAAGAAGGTATTTTAGGTTGCAAGCTATTCCTTATTATCTTTTGGATGGCATTCTCTTTAAGAAGGATGCGAGCAATATGTTGCTAAGATGCATTAACAATGACCAATTTGATATGCTATTAGAAAAGTTCCATAATGGTGCAAATGGTGGTCACTTCTCTCCTAGAACAACAACTACAAAAATAATGAGAGCTGGTTACTATTGGCCTAGTCTTTTTAAGGACTATTATCATTGCGCTAAGGTTTATCCTCAATGTGCTTTCTTTGTTGGCAAACAAAAGCTTGCTGCTCTTCCATTAAATCTTATCCAAGTAGATCAACCTTTCATGCAATGGGGCCTTAACTTCATTAGCATGATCAACCCTCCATCAAGTGTTGGACACAAATAGATATTGACTACTATAGACTACTTCACAAGATGGGTAGAGGCTATTGTTTTAAAGGAAGCAAATGAAAATGCCATCTTGGAGTTTTATGACAACATTATAACAAGGTTTGGATCTCCTCATGTCATCATCTCAGATAATGAACTTGATTTTATAAGTGCTAAAACTTTTGATTGGGAAACAAAGAGTGGAGTTCATTTGAGTACCTCATCCAAATACTACCCTCAAGGTAATGGATTGGCTGAGTCTACTAACAAAAAAGTCATAAAGATCATCAAGAAGACATTGGAAACTAATCAAAGAGCATGGCAATTCTCCCGCAAGCTAAAGATAACCTTATGGACAAATATAATCACTCCCAAGAAGTCAATTGGTAATTCTCCCTTTGTAATCATCTATGGGAGAGAAGCTAGGATGTCCATATCATAAGAGTTCCCTGCCTTAGAGCTTACACAACTAGAATTACTTGAAAACACTTGCATGGAGGTTAGATTGATAGAACTAATGTAGCTATAAGAGGCAAGAGATGATGCACACAAAGATTTGGAACACCATCAAGTTCTCATGAAGAAATCCTTTAACAAAAGGGAAAGGGGAAAAGTGTTCAAATAAGGTGACTTGGTCTTGAAATGGGATGACGATAGAGCAAAACTAGGCAAACATATAAAGTTTGATACTTTGTGGAGTGGTCCTTACATCATCAACAAGTGAAAGTAAATAAACTCCTTTAAATTGTCCAAAATAGATGGAGAAGAGCTGCCTATTCCAGTGAATGTAATCCATTTAAAGCCTTGCTTTTGACCCTTGCTGGCCATGTCTTGTATATACCTTATTTTGGTGTATTTCCTTTATTGTGTTTATTTTCCCTAAGTGCTTTAGAGCATAATGTTTCCATTTTAGGTGTTTTATTTCCTTTTGTTAGTTGTGTATGTGTCTCTCCAGCTTATGTGTTTAACCATGGCTTGTTATTTCAACTCTTGTTTACCTTACATGACTCCATAACCAATAGAAGGATTTAGGTGACTGGTCTTATGACATATCAGGCATGTCTCCCCTAGAAATCACCAGAATGTTGACTTTTTTTTGCATGACAAATTTGTGTTTTCCCTCTGCCTCTTTTCATTTCTCCCTTGCTCATTTTTTGTGTTTGGTCTCTTGCTTTATTGTTTGTCTTTATCCTTCAACCTCTCCTAGTTTGGGCTCTTCTCCCTTGTTCTTTGTTCTTTCCCTTTGCCTTGTTTGCCTTATCATTTATTTCTTTGTTTTACCTTGAAGTGCCCTTCAAAACTTTTTTGAAGGGCCTTTCTTGCCTTTCTTTCCCCCCAAGTGTCCCTTTGGACTTTTTTGAAGGACACTTTATTGCCTAAGTGTCCTTTCAAAAAAGTTTTGAAGGGCACTTTTTTGCCCAAGTGACTCTTCAAAAAAGTTCTGAAGGGAACTTTGTTGCCCAAGTGACCCTTTAAATTTTTTTTAAAGGGCACTTTTCAACCCAAGTGTCCCTTTGGACTTTTTTGAAGGGCACTTTGTTGTCCAAGTGACCCTTCATAAAAGTTTTAAAGGGCACTTTTCAGCCCAAGTGTCCCTTCAAAATTGTTTGAAGGGCACTTTGTTGTCCAAGTGACCCTTAAAAAAAGTTTTGAAGGGTAATTTTTAGCCCAAGTATCCTTTCAAACTTTTTCAAAGGCCACTTTGTTGTCCAAGCGACCCTTCAGAAAAGTTTCAAAGGGTACTTTTCAGCCCAAGTGTCCCTTTGAACTTTTTTGAAGGGCACTTTGTTGTCTAAGTGACCCTTAAGAAAATTTTTAAAGGGCCATTTCCTTTGGAAATGCCTTTCAAATTTTTTTGAAGGGACCTTGTGCCTTCCCCAAGTGTCCTTCAAGAAAAGTTATTGAACTAGTCGTTGCCTTTCAAGCAAAATTCCTGAAATAATTCCTTCGAACAAATTATTCGAAGGAATCACTTCAAGAAAATTACCTGAAACAATAATCCTAAACCAAATAGATCCCCATGATGTGCTATAATATGTCAAATCTGATACAACTAACTAACTGTTGGGATTCAAAGATGACGTGCTGCAGGATGTCAAATTTAGGGTGGCCAACTAGCCATTGGTATTCAAAGACATGACGTGCCATAGGATGTCAAATTTAGGCTGGCCAAATAGCCATTGGGGTGCAACTTGGTGATGTGTTGTAGGATGTCAAATTCATGCCTAAAGTCTTCAAATAAGAAGTAAAGTCACTGGGAAAACCTGAATGACTCTATAGTGCAAATTGGGTTTCCCAACATGCTTGACTTATGACCTTTATAAGTAAAAGCAATCAAAGAACCCAAAGGAACAAGCAAGGAGTACAGTCATTCAAAAAACCTGATAGGGTCTTAAGAAAAGCAAAACTAGGTTTTCAAAATAGATTTGCTTATGACTTTTATAAGTAGAAGCAATCAAAAAACCCAAAAAATCAAGGATAATACAAATCAAGTTTCCCAACATGATTGACTTATAGGTTTATAAGTAAAGCCATTTAGAAGGCCTGAATGGGTCTACAGTGCAAAATGTAGAAGCTTTCAGGAAGAATCTAAGGTTCACAACAGTGATCCAAGCCGTTTCATATGGAGGGTCATCTCACCATTGATTTTGTAGCAATCTTAGTCATTTCAAGAGAGTGAATCAAAGAGAAGGACAAACTCCAACTGAATGAGTGAATAGTTAGAATCGATTTCACCAAGATGGTGAATACAAACCATCTTGGAGGATTCTATTTTGGCACCTAGGAGCTCTCTCTTCTGTCCCTTTTTTTCTATAAATAAGACCCTTGGGCTCTTGTTTTATCTTCCATAGATAGTACGGTGAAGCCCTATTGGAATGTTTTGCCATTTTCTTGCCTTTGAACAAAGAATCATATGTCTATTTTCTTTCTAAGTTATAAGAACTTGCCTGTGCATGCAAGAGACACAAAGTGATAGCAAGTGATGTTTTATCTTTCTGTTCTTTGTCCTTCATATTTTTGAGTAAAGATTTGATCCAATAGGTCATGTAGAGTGCATTCTAGCTGTATGAGATTTTGCACATGTGTAACCCTTTTTTGGACTATATAGGTTGTATTTTCTAGTTATTTACCTTATGTGATCTCATTCATTTTGTCTCTATATTGAAATACTTATGTTCAAATCTTCTAGAGACTGAGTTATAGACTATATTCTACTGTATTGTGCATAAGTATAGGGAATACATGTGGATACTAATTCTTGGTGTATCACCATTTTAGACTAGGATTTTCATTTATACAAACTTTTGAATCTTTTCACTCATACAAACTGGTTTAGTAGTTTTATTTCACAAAAAGCTAATACAAGGAGCTATCCCTTTCAACTTAGATGTTCATTTCCACTTATGGTCATACCCACATATTTGGAAATGTCCCAACATTGCCCAAATCTAGAGGAGGCCTGAAAATCCCTCTTTTAGGGTGCAAGATTTGGAGACAACACTTACCTCTAAATAATAACCTTGAATGTAGACCACATGTTGAACTATGCTTCATGAAAACCTACAATGAAATATATATAAATCAATCCTTACTTAGGATAAAAATCATGAAAGTAAAGATAATAAACTTATATATAAAATAACAAGGAATGAATACACTTATTTGGGTACATGAACCATTATGTTTTTTGCTATAAAATTGATGACTATAAAGGGTAGAATCCTTGGAGATTTATTGTTCATTGAAACACTTGGATTGGAATGTGCATGCATCGATCATCATTTATAGGAGAGTGTGCTTAATAATTGAAGGTGTGTTTTGACTCTATCATTACATACCCAAATTAATAGAGTAACTTGGAATCCTTGTATGAATTCTAATGGATCATTCTAGTGAAACAAGGTGAATCAACAACCATTAAATACAAAATAAGATTCATTTATGGTGTAAAATTGGCACAAAATTGGTGCAAAAATATAATAATCTAAGTCTCATGTATACAACATAGAGAATGACATGAATTATCATTCCTTATATGAAAATAGTGCAAAACTAGGAAAGGAAGTGGTCATGTGCTATGCTTATGTCCCAGATCATATATTTAGGTGTATATGGATTTTAAAACTAAGTAATATCTTGTGATTTGTTAATCAAAATATATGTGCAAAAACTATGGAACACATGTTGCACATGATGCTACCAATCTAAGAAAAATCAAAGTCAAACATGAGTATTCATATAAAATAATTATGTATACCTATTACAAACTATCATGTAACTGAATGTGATTTTCAAAATTTATAGAAATACGTATTTTATGACTATTGGGAGAAAAATGCACTATTTTGGACATGAATGACTTGTGCCTTTATCTAAATGGAGTATTGTTTTCTAAAATTTCTTTCTAAGTAATTGTTGGGTACACAATGTGATTAACTAAGTATTATGTGAAATTTTCTATCTATGAAGTATGTTATTGTAGTTTAGTCTCTAACAGAAGCCACTATGTATGCCACCTCTTTTGAGGTGAGTTTTGAAGCATGTGTAATAAATTATCTCAAAAGAATAAAGTTATGCAAATGATGTTATATAAAATATTAAAATATATAGATAACATTGAAGATCATGGCATCATCATAATTAATTGATAAATATAGTAACATAAGATGCATGTAGAACCAAGCATAAATACTGACATGTCTAGATAGATGTTAGAAATGAGAAACATATTAAGTAATGATCATATACTAAGTATGTGAAAATGAATAAAACAACTTGAGGAGGATGAATGATATCCATCATGGTATCTAAAAACTAAGAAAATGCATGGCATCCATCATTGAATCAAAAGCTGAGCAAAATGAATAAACAAGTGTCATGGCCATGATGCATACACAAAGAGTACATGCAAAATAACACAAAGCACACAAGAAAAGGCCAAGTGGAAACATATAATGACATGTTAAAATGTCACTCACATACATAAAAATATATAATTAAGTCTTAGAGCCACAAACAAGTACATATTTAAATGTCCACAATCAAAACAAGATGAATACACACAAAATATGAAGTAAGTTGGAAAACATGAAAATCATGCATGAATAGGTAAATTTGATTGACATTAGTAGATTTTAATATTAGTATATTCAAAAATTCAAGTATCAAGAAATCTAGAAATATGAAAGTAAGTGAGCTAATAAATCATGTAATGTAATGTATTAAAGTATGAATAATACAGATAGTCATAAAGTGATGAAACCTATGTAAAAGGATTCCCTTAGTAAACTTGTTGTGATATAAATAAGTTGTAGAAGTCCAATGACTGGTTTGAATCTGGAAAAGTAGAACATGTTTTCATTGGGTCAATTCTACTAAAATCAGATAAAAGCACGACGTGTTTCTGTCTCAAACCCAAAAATGTCCTATATGTTCTAAAACTCACTCAAGTACACTTTTGAATCATATTTGATATAAAATTTCATATATAGGGATATAACATATACTGAGCACAAATCAATTGATGTAAATAAACTAAACATAACATGCATAGGTCCCGATTTTTTAATTTTTTGAAATATTATATATTTTTTGTATCTTTACATATATGAAAACTAAAGAGGAACATACTGGCCAATTACTTACATAAGTGCCTCATAATCAATAGGTCATGTATCTATCATAGGAAGGATGACCTTTTGTGTTTGGAAAGTATCATATGATTGTGAATCAATTGATCTCAACTCAAAATTTGAAAACTGATCTGTCTCTGTAACATAAGTTCCATTGTCATGATGGTAAGTTGCAGTATTATTTTATGTTGTTTAGAATTGATTAACTCTAGGAATATTTGGTACCCATTATGGTGTTTATGGAATCTATGTTGGTGTTCTTTGTGGAACACCTTTAGTGCTTTGTAGTACTAATCTAGGACATGCTCAAGTAGAGAGTGACTCTCTATAATTTATGACAAATCTCTAGTTAAGTGGTCTTTCAAGGATGGGTCTCACTGGATAATTTACCACTTATTTTTGAATTATCTAAGTAGTTTGAACCTTTGTAGGTTACTCAGCTTTAATATGTTGTGTAAGAATGATAACCTTTGGTTTTAGAGGGTATTCATATAGAATACTATGAAATGTGATAAACTGATTATCAAAATTATATTTCAAACATGTTTATTATATAAGGAATTACACAAAGTTGTTAAATCCAAGGACATCCCAATAAGATATTAAATACCCCTACACTTGGTACTATTGTGAACTTGGTGGATACATGTGTTTGACCAACCTATAATGGTAATATGATCTCACCAATAGTGTTAGGAAAACATACATTCCTAAATGTGCAAGTAAATAAAAATTGCACAAAAACAAGATACAATAGAAAATAAAATAGGAGAGAACAAACCACAACTCAAGATATACGTGAAAACCCTACTAAACTAGCTAGGGAAAAACTATGGGGCAAAGGCAACATCTATACTTCATATTTCATCACCAACTCTTTTCTACAACAACTCCTCTTATCATCTCCTTTCTTGTACTTACAAGCACTCAAGTGAACCAAGCTTTCCACCAAGCCTTATAGGCTCCAACCTCCAATATCATGATGATAATACCATATCATCCAAGGGAGAACCAAGCTTCTACCTCTTTCTCTATTGGATCCATACCATGCTTCTAATACACTAGGTGACCCTTACTTTCTAAGCCTTATAGTCTCTAACCACCTAAGAATGATGATGCTTAAAACCTAAGCATCTAGCTGAGTTAGGATTACAAGACTTCCAAAATTAAAGCTTATATCATGCAAGTTCAAGATTACAAGGATCCAAGTGATCCAATAAATGGATAATTAAAATAAAAAGAGGAGTAATGCATTTATAACATTTTATAACATGAGAGAGAGAGGGGGGAGAGAATAAATAGTGTCCCAAAGAAATTTAACCCATACATGAGTGGGGTGTCATGTGATCTCCATAAAATTTGTCACCATGTGAAAAATCATCTCCACTTAAGACAAGACCATGTACCACCTCCATGTGGCTCCAAAATTGGTTCCCCACTTCCACAAGTGAGTCCAAACACTGAATAGTGTTATTCTTGTCTTGTTCTCCAAGGGTCAACAAAGTAGATTCCTAATTTATACAAGTTAATATTCCACCCCATGTGACTCCAATAATTTCACCCCACTCACACATGTGAGGGCAATAAATAATAGAGCTCTTCTTGTCTTCTTATTCCATGTGACCACACAAGTCTAAAAGGTATTGAAATCACCTTTTAACTTTATCTACACCTGTGAATCATGGGTACCCTTACAAATTTGACCCATGCATGACCCTTTGTATTTTTTCACCATGTGACAACCCATATGTGACTCACTAAGGACAAAACTCATGTCTTCTAGTGGAGTATTATTCCCCACACCTATCACATCATCTTGATCACATTTATAACCCACCATGGGCCCTAACAACACATCACCTTCTTGCCACATCACCTACATGCCATGTCACCTATATGTTACATCATCTACACACCCACATACCACATCACCCACATGCTAGACCACCATGAATAGTGACTATGAATAGTGCCCATGAATAATGACTTGTGAATAGTGTCTTCACAACTGACAATCTCTCACTTAAATTCATATACATAGGACTTTAAAATACTTGCATCTTCTACCAATTGGCTTCCATCCAATTGTAATCTATGCTATCATCAATTACCACTATTTCTCCATAACAACATGCCTAATATAAGTTTTTTTCACTACTAAAACTTCTCTATCTTGACCAAATTTGATAACATCTACATGCCCACTATATATTTTTAGCAACTAAAGTGACTCCCACTTCACCATAAACCTATCCTTATTTAAAATATTCCACCATAAACCACTCACTACTCCCATTACTTGGAAATATCTGGTTTTATTCACACCATGGATTACATGAGGCTTTCATACTCCTGATGAGTATGATACATAAGACAATTATCATCTCCTTCTCTATAAGACACTCTGGAAGACAACTCATAAACCACAAGAAGTGGGATACTTCACTTCATTTATTTTCTCATCCTTATGCATCTCTATCCTTGGGTTTCTCTTTTATCATGTCCTAATCACTTGAGTCATCTCACCATTGATATTCATCATGTTGGGGTCTACAACTAACATGTCATCAATCATAGTAGTAACCTATGCTAAACCTTAGATCTCTATGAAGGTATCATTGTAATCCATTCACACATCTATTGGAACCCATACAATATTCTAACCATAAAACATAAACTCTTTTCTTCATCTATGTAGGCCTCTTGGACACTCTATCTCATCACAAGATCGCCATGTAAGAATGATGTTTTCACATCTAATTACTCCAATAAAAATAAGTGCACATCATACTCTTGATAATAGTTATCAATAGGAGAGAATAACCATATAATTCAATCACATGACTCCTCCATATGTAACATACCACTACCCACCATGATCAACATGATATCCATCCTTAGTTCTTGGGAAGTCATCACACTGCTGAGTGCATCATTGCACCTACCAAGTTTTTGATCCCAAAGATATAGTCAAGCTACATCCTACTCTACCACATGTTAAACACATGATTTTATCCTTCTATGGAACCTTAGGTATCTAGTTATTATCCATCCATACTATACTACTTCAAATAATAGGAGAGAAGAACCCACAAAAGTCAATACCTAACTTCTACATTTAGCAAACCGCTACCCACTATGCTCATCATGGTACCCATCCTTAGTTTCTGGGAAATAATCACACTACTCAGTGTATTACTAAACCTACCAAATTTTGGAGCCCCAAAGATACAATCAAGTTGCATCCTGATCTAGTGCATGTCACACACAACCTTGTCCTTCCATAGAACCTCAGGTCTCTTGTTCTTCTCCATCTATTAGGTACCTCCTATTATACATGTAATTTTAGCATCATCTCATCTCACACATTATGTTAGTAGGATCTCATAACTTGTATCCCTTCTCCAGCTAAGAAACTCCATCTACAACAATGGAGTCTAGCTTGCTCCTCAAATTGTATGGTCTCTTCTTCAATAAGAAAATTGTGTTGGTGTTGATCTATCTGGTAAATATTTTTTTAATTCTCCTCCATTATCCATTTTACACAAAGAGAGAATACCTACCATGAAATTTTATTCTTTTTTTTCATATCTTGGTCTCTCCACCTATAGCTCACACTTGCACAAAACCAACCAAACTTGGCTCTGATACCAGTTGTTAGGAAAACATACATTCCTACATGTGTAAGTAAATAAACATTTTAGAAAAACAAGCTACAATAAAAATAATATATGAGAGAATAGAACACAACTCAAGATATACATGGAAACCCTACTAAACTAGCTAGGGAAAAACTACAAGGCAAAGGCAACATCCAGACTTCATATTTCATGACCAACTCTTTTCTATAATAGCTCCTCTCAGTAACTCCTTTCTTGTTCTTACAAGTACTTAGGTGAACCAAGATTTACACCAAGCCTTAAAAGATCCAATATCCAACACCATGATGCTAATACCATATAATCCAAGGGATATCTACTAAATGGATCCATACCATGCTTTTACCTCTTTCTCTAATGGATCTATACCATGCTTTTACTATACTACATGAGACCTGAAATCTAAGCCTTACAAGATTTAACCACCTAAGCATGATGATGATTAAAACCCAAACATATAGGTTAGTTAGGATTACAAGCCTTAAAAACTACAATAATCTATCATGCAAGTTCAAAATTACAAGGATCCAAGTGATCCACTAAATGAATAATTAAAATACAAAGAGGAGTAATGCATTTATAACATTTTACAACATGAGAGAGAAAGAGGGGAGAGAATGAATAGTGGCCCAAATAAATTTGACCCACACATGAGTGGGGTGTCATGTGATATCCATAAGGTTTGTCACCATGTAGAAAAGCATATCCACTTAAGACCAGACCATGTTCCACCTCCACGTGACTCAAAAATTGGTTCCCCACTTTCACGAGTGAGTCCGAACACTGAATACTATTATTCTTGTCTTGTTATCCAAGGGTAAACAAAGTATATTCCTAATTTAGAAAATTTAATGTGACACCCCATGTGACTCCAATAATTCCACCCCACTCACACATGTGAGGGAAATCAACAATAGTGCTCTTCTTGTCTTTTTATTCCATGTGACCACACAAGTCCAAAGGTGTTGCAATCACCTTTTGATTTTTTATACACATGTGAATCATGGGTCCCATTACAAATATAACCCATACATGACCCTTTATCTTTTTTGACCATGTGACAACCTACATGTGACTCACTAAGGACTAAACCCATGTCCTATAGTGGGGTATTATGCCCCACACCTGTCACATCATCCTGATCACATTTGGGACCCATCATGAGCCCTACCACCACATCACCTTCCTACCACATCACCTATGTACCATGTCACCTACATGGTACATAATCTACACACTCACTTTATATCTCACCTGCATGCCATATCACCATGAATAATGATTGTGAATAGTGCCCATGCATAGTGACATATGAATAGTGGCTTCACACCCAACAAATAAAAATCTAAATATTCCCATTGAATCCCTTGATTACTATTATTGTTGGAAGTATATCCTTATGTGTGTATCTAATATGAGAGAAAAGTGTGATAGTGCATATATTCATACTTGAAATGTTATGAAACATGACACTCTATATAGGTTTATGATTTCTGTGAGTTTGAATGAAACAAGAGTATAAGTCAGAATCTTCATCAATTTTATCTCATGCTCTGCAAATGTGAAAAGTGGTATATATGGCATTGAAACATATATGTACTAATTATTACATTCAAAGGATTTTTTGCCTCAATATGAGGATGATAATAATATGGTGGAAGATGTTAATTATATGCATAATGCACTTCTGATTTATCTATTATGTCTTGACATGTATGCTTAGGGAAATTATCATTTACTATATTAATTATTCTACTCTCATTTGGTTGTGGTTGTGTAATTTCATTATATATACTCATATCAATAATATTATCATCTATCGGGTTTTGAATCTTATGTATCAAACCAATCCTCATGTTTGTAGTATGCCCTAGTGCTCTATGATAGTCACAAAAAAAACATTTTGATCAAATACATTTGGAAGAGGTTTATTAATATCAATATTTTTAATGGGAGGGAGTGATATGACATTACATTCTAATAATTTTTATAATACCTTGTAAGGAGCTTCTGGTAAGTTGGTAATCTATATACTTAGAGGATTTGATAATACAATATGCAAAGTAAGTTTTTAAATTGAATTGATTGTTGCCATTTGATCACTCTTAATCTCAATTGGTCTCACCTTGTATGGTGGCTTACTTAGATTCTTATCATGAGTAGTAGAAATTGGATTCATTGCATACTTTAGATTGTTCATTGCCAATAACATGACCTCTATTTCCTTAACTATATGACACAAATCCATGAATTATAGAAACTTCTTAAACATAATAGACTCATGTAGAGATGGAAGTAAACTTTGATTGAAGATGTCTTGTAATTCCTTGTTTGCCATATGATTTGCTATTTTAGATAACATGGTCTTATACCTTAAGAAATATTTTGTGATATAAGTATTAGTTTTTTGAGCTAAGAAATATAAGTATATGAAATATTTTAACAAACTTTGATTTATAAATGTGCAAAGAAAAACTCTTCTAAAGGATTGAATGCATGAACTAATTAATGTGGTATATCATAAAACTATCTGAGTATATATTATTTTAAAATTCTAGGAAATAACTTGGTTAACAACATATTATTGGACACATAGTCCATGTAGAGAGGATTACATAAAATAACTAGTTAGTCCAATAAATCAAAGGAAAAATGCATAAGAGTAAATTGAATTAATCATATCTATTCATTCGGGAATTATAAAAGATAGCAAGAAACAATTGAAAGAAATCAACATCATATTACATTCCCAAGTGGATTTACCATACAAATGCTACTCAAAAGCATGTTATCCCTTGATCAAGAGCTCTTGTCTTCAACAACAATGGTGGCCAACTCCTCTAATGTCTAAAGAACTCCTTATAAAATCTAGGCTCATGATTTGGAATCACTAAACTAGCCTATCATTGAAGCTTGAAAATAAAATTAATGATCAAATGCAAAGGATTGAGAAGACAATTCTACATTATAACTCTGTGCAAATAAAGCTTAAAAATGATGTTCATGGCCTCTCTATTTATAGATTTTTGAGATTGATCAGGATCAACTATGACTGTCCATCTCAAGATTGAGATGTGTGTCCATGAATTAATCTAATCAAATAATTAAATCCATAATATACTTCATAAATATTTGGGATAGAGGGGAATTTAAGAGGCATAAAGGGTCTTAATGAGGCATGGGAGACCTATAATCTTGATATTTTATGCATTTATGGCTTATGGATGCCACCCCATAAGATGATGTCATTAGGTGATGTAGATATCAATAATCAATTTATAATAATGAGATATTCAAAAAGTTCCATGGAATTCTTACTTAAGCTATTAATTTGGATTAATTAGCTTAAACAAGGTTAATCAACATTTGTGCAATTCTTTGGAAAATGGTGCACAATTAATCAAAATGTTTAGAAAGTCATATTACTGGGTCATAGTTTAAATCGAGAAGAATTGGAGGATGATGTTAGATGCATTAGAAACATATTCCTATTTAGGATGTTTCTAACATAAAATAATAAAGGTGCTGACATGTAATGATGAATTAGAAGAAAAGAGTGATCCAAAACACAAAAGGGGAAATAGTTATTTTGACTCAAAATAAATTGATCAAAGTTAGGTATACCATAAAATGAATTACCCCATTTAGGGATACATTAGCCTAAATCAACACTTGTAAATGACAAGTTCAAACCATTTAGCATGTTTTATGGATTGTAACCTAAAATGTGCATTTGAGTGCAATTGGAGAAAGATTGACAATTTTAACACAAATGGTGCTAGGAATTGGATGTCTACATTTTATCCCTATTTGAGAAGGTGTAGCAAGACATTCAAGTGAAGAAACATCTTTTCAAAGAAAAGAGTTATCAATAAGAAATTTTAATATACCCATGATGCCCCCTTGAGAGGACATACTAAGATGGAAGAGAAGGATGAACTCTTGAAAAGAGAAAGAAAGTGAGAAATTAACCCATGAAATAGATCACATCCAGATGAACTAATGCTTGCACACATGATTACCATCAATGATCAAAATATAATTAGAGTTATAATAGGCCCTAGAGATGGGGGGAATGGAAATGATACAATCCATATATGTAAAGGACACACTTTAAATGTGCCCAATTTGAGAGTACAAACTACATGCTTACGATATTAATCAATCCCAAGATAGGTTACACACTAAAATATTTCCATCATGGGCATTAGTGTGGAGAGCCTAAAATTAGAGGAAAAGAAAGAACATTCTAATTCAAGAAGGAAAACACCACTAGAATAGGGTCTCCAAAGAGAAGATAATAAGAAGTGCCCTAATAGAATAGATGTGATTGTGATAAAATAGTTTTGCCCCAGTAAGGCTAATTTTGATCATTGATACAGATTAAATAATGATTTTCCCCTATAGGGATGATTTGATTCAGATGTTGTGCCCCAACATGGGTAATTAGCAAGCAAAATAGATTAAGGATATAACCCAAAAGATAGGTTAAAGTGAGCGGGTACAAACATACATGCGATGGTGTAATAGCTTAGAAAACCACATAAACCCAACATATGAGAATTCACAAAGTGATGAGAGAGATGAAAAGAAGAATGGAGATAGCTAAGCTAAATCCAAATGTGCTAGATAAGTAGACACTACCTACATAGTTCTATGTACTCATGTTCTGACCTGAACTTTAGGCCAATGTAGTTCACCCAAGTTTGGGAGAGAATGAAATGAGGAATGATGAAAAATGACCAAGAATTTATTATAATCACAATGCATGCAAAGAGATGCACATCTAAGCATAGAGTCAAGTGTTAAAAATTCATGATACGTAGATGCCTATTTTCTAATTTCATTTATTAGAGCTAATGTTGACGTTAAGAGTTTAAATCCTAAGCACAAAGTGCTTGATATAGAAAAATAAATTAGGCATCATAAGTATGAATAACTTATAATGACATAATATTCCAATTGCACTGAGCTGTCTCAAATGTGAATACCTATAACTAAGGATAATGGTAAAATAATGACCAAAACTAGAGTTAAAACTATTTATATTTAAAAAAAGAGTAAAGACAAAGAAAAAGATAAACACAAATGAACCTAACTTAAAATCAAGATATGAACAATCAAGACCTAAGTAGGGACAATAATGTTTAAAAATAAAAAGCAAGAACATCTTGATAACATAAGATCAAGATATGAATAATCAAGATCTATGTGGGCCATCAAGATGTACTTGGAAAATAAAACAAAGAAGCAAGACCCAACAGGAAAATAAAAGACTAGCATAATAAATGACAATCAAATAAACACACAAAAAATGTTTTTGAGTTTTTTGAATGTTTTTGGAAATTTTTAAGTATCTCAACTCAATTGAGGATTAAAAGATACCAAACGGTCCAACTCATGAAATGACGAGAGCGTGCCAACTTAAAATGCTTGCAATATAATGAGTGTATATGATAAGAGGGACTGAGTTGACCTTGACATGAATTGAGCATGGCCTACATAACCCCCAAAATAATCCCAAGTCATAGTAATTCTTCCCACATAAAAGATAATGAAAAACCGACTAGGTCACAACAAGTTTATAAATAAAAGCAAATGATAAGACAAATGATAATAGTAATGACCAGATGATGCAACAATGCATGATAAAAAGGAATTATACCTAATTTTCCCATAGGTGGTTATAATTAAAAATAACATCATAATTTTGATTTACCTAAAGGTAGTTATAATCATGGGTACCAAAATAATACTGATTTACCCATAGGTGGTTATAATCAATGATACCAAATAAGATGATAAATGAAAGATGACTTGATAGATCAAATGTCACACTACTACCATAGATTGTCATTGAACACAAAATTATAAAATTCTTGTAATTAGATTGAAATCCCCCCATAGACAGTGCAGGATGAACCAAAGGAACCAAGATAAAAATGGGATTGATAAGATGACTCAAATCAAGCCTTAGTCAATAGTAAAGAAATGGTATAATGAAATGATCAGAAGACAATTAGTTATAGTGGAAATAAAGTTGCCCCCAAGTGATGATTGGCTAATATTGCTCACAAAATGGCAAGAGCATTGCTTAGGTTGCTTGTAAAACAATAAGAGTAATCAAACTTAATTAATAATCACAAAATGGTGAAAGCATAATGAAGGGGTGATCAAGCTAACCTCAATAGAAATTGAGTGCTACCTACATAGTCCTGAAGGACCTCAAGTCAATGTAGTTCAAATAGTGTTTGAAATTTAAAAATTACTCATGAAATGGCAAGAGCATGGTGAATGTGACCAAGCTGACCTCAATAGAAATTAATCATTGCCTACATAATCCCAATGGACCTCAAGTCAATATAGTTCAAATAAAGTTTAAAATTTAAAAATTACTCACAAAATAGAGAGAGCATGGTGAAGGTGACTGAGCTGACCTCAATAAAAATTGAGCACTACCTACATAGTCCCAAAGGACCTCAAGTCAATGCAATTCAAATAACATGGTTCATGCATCACAATGGTATAATAATGCCTATGATAAAATGTTCTATGGGGTTTCCCCCAAGAGACAAGGTGAGGACAATGTTTAATGGGTAAATGTAAATGAAAAATGGTTATGTAGCTCTTGTTGACATGGAGATGCACGTCCTAGTTAATATGTGAGACAATAAAAATAATCATTTATAAAATTAATATCCAATTCCCTTTCAGTAAAGCTGCCCTATCAATAACTAGATGTAGATCAATATCTCAATAATATGTTTGTGATCTTTGTTGGTAATCAATTCTGCTTCTTTCAAATGTCGAGTCAAGATAGCTTCATAACCTCCGTAATGGAAAGTGCAACTAGTGATAGTAAATAATTTTAGGATAAATGATATAAGTGGGTAATAAATGGGTGGGTGATAATGGAATATATAATGAATGAGAACAAAATGAAGATTAGGATGTTTAATCGCATGTAATGTTGCTGATATCAGATTTGACATATATTTGGTTATGGTGGGGCCAAATACCTCTAAAGATGCTATCGATAGGACCACTAGATTGTTCTGTTACTTGATCTTGAGAGTAACTACCATTTTATTATGCTATAGATTGGAATTTGTTTCGATTTGATCTTGGATATTGTCTTTAGTATGTAGTGAAGAACTAATGTGCTCAACTATTGATGCCTTGATAATGTTTTCACCAATGAATTTATTTTGATCATCCCATAGTGCCTACAAGAAGGTTTCACAAAGAGATGCTAACATTTGACTTTGATTATCTTCTAGCTCCTTTGGAAAGGTTTCACTAAAAGATATTGAGTTTGATCTTTGCTTATCCCCTAACACCTTTAAAAAGGTTTCACTATAAGATTTTTCTTCTTCTAAATGAATGTGGTCTTGGCCCCCTTGAAATTTTGCAAATGGTATGTCACCATGGATGCAGTTTAATAAAGTGTGATTTTATTGGTCCAAATCAATGTTTATGGGAGGTAGAATGTCAATATAATGGATATGTTGAGTGGGAATAATGATATGGTGAAAGGCATCACAATCCTCATAGAAAATACTAGGAGAACTTGTGTTGATGCTAAAGTAATCATCCTAAAAAACCATTAAAATATCATAAATATATTTAAATTGATCTGCAAGAAAAGTGTAACCAATGTTGTAACAACCATGACTTTAATCTATTTCTAAATCTGATTCCAAAGTAAGGGATTCTAAATCCAATGTCATAACTAATGTTGATTCTATTTTTGATGCTAAATCTGATGTCAGTTCAAAAATGGAACCTAACTCTCATTTTGATTCTTCATCTGATGTGGTTGTTTCTTCAATGTTCTATTAAATGTTGAATATTTGACAAGTAATGGCTTGTGATGGCATAATAGGTTCAATAAAAATTGATTCATCTTGGAAGGGTTCAACATAGACTAGCTCATCTAAGTGAATCCTTTCAAAGATAGGGAACCACTCAAGGGACATCTCAACAAAATCATGTCTGTTAAAGTGAGACTCCTTAATGAGTGGAAAAAGATCAAGAGACAACTCTATTCGAGACTGGCTTGTTAAGGAGATGAGGCTCTTTAAAGATAGGTAAAATATGAATAGGTAACTTATCACAGGTTGACTTGTCACAAATGGGTGTTTCAACAATAACATCATGGTTTTGGTTCATAATTGGTTGCAAAAAATCAATTTTGAACACATTTTGATCCTCATAAGATGGATCTCAAAGAGGTAATGGTTCTTGTTTTGGCTCAAATATTGGCATGGAATTTCTAAAGTGGGGAACATTTGGTTTAGCAAGAACAATGGTTTACAATTCAATAATGGACTCTCCAAAAATTAGACTATTGAAGAAGGTATAAAACACAACTAGTTCATCAAATGGAGGTTCTTCAATAGTAGGTTCATCAAAAACTGGTGATGGGCCAAGAATGGTAATAACTAGATGCTTCTTAGTTTGGTTGCTTATGCAAACCAAAGGAGGTTCTAAAATGGTAATGACTGGATGCATCTTAGTTTGGTTATTTTTGCAAACCAAAGGAAGAGGTCCTAAAATGGTAACGAGTGGATGCTTCTTAGTTTGGTTGCTTGTGAAAACCAAAAGAGGAAGTCCTAAAATGGTAATGACTGGATTCTTCTGAGTTTGGTTGCTTGTGCAAACCAAATGAGGAGGTCCTAAAATGGTGATCCTAAGACATTATGGACCCTGATTACTCACACAAGCCAAAGCATACAAGTCTTCTTGATAAACCCAATCATTCTAATATTGATTTGGATAATAAGTTCTATATTTATTATGTTCTCATGATTGATTTTTATGAAGTGGATAGAAATCTATCTCACAAACCATATTATCACCATTGGGGTCTTGACTAAAACCATAAAAGTCATTTTGTGTGGCCATTCTATCATAATTTTCATTATCCATGACTCCACCATAAGTGTAACTAGACATATCTGCATTTAATGAAGAAAGCTCCAAAAACAAAAAGGCTTAGAGTTCGACAAACTCTAAAAAATGATATCCAGAAGACAAAAGGTTCAACCTTGGTCGAAAGGGTGGAGCTGTATCTCCAAAATGGTTTGTGCCAAGATTTTACATAAAATAACCTAATGTCAAAGGATTTTGGAGAAAGGTTGTGTTCTCCCAAATAAAGGCACAAACAATGATGAGGATAAGTTCTTGAATAAATAATAATTAATAATCTTCAAATTTAGGTAATCATTTAACCAAAGTTATGCAACCCAAAAGAGAAATATCTATGTATCAACCCCATGAATTTAGGCCTAAATAGAAATCAATTAATGTTTGGATCCAAACTTGACAAGGTTAATTAAAAATGCAATGTTGAGGACTAGGATTTGACCAAATAAGCTAGACAAGAGTGAACAATACAATGATACATAAACAAGGTCCAAATGGCATAATGTGACTAGTTTTGATATAAGGCAAATGAGTTTTGAAACAAATTAAGCAACCTAATGGCATAAGCATGATCAAATGATGTGATCAATGTTATGTTTCAAAGACTCAAAGGCTCAAAACTTGATAATGACATGGGCAACATAATGGTAGCCATCTCAAACAAGTAACACACACACAAACATGTTTAGCAAAATTTCAAGGCACAAGTGTGGTGTAGAATGGCCAATATAACACCTCTTTAGATAAAAGAGTGATGTGTGAATAAATTGGTTTTGACATGGTGATAAATAAATAAATAAGTTTTAGTCTCAAAACATACCAAGCAATAAATGACCAAAATACACTAAGTATAATCATCCAAATCCTAACAAGGGTATGGTAATATGGGGTTGACTAAACTAATTATTTTTCAAACGTCTAGCTAGATCAATGGCACAATGGATTTCATGCCAAATGATGTAAAAGAAATGAATTTTAATTTGGTGTCCATGACACTTGGCTTGTTGTAAGAAGGTCTTGCCCTTTTTGCAACCACTACATCTATCATTTGCTCACTATAGTGCGATGTCTAAAGTGTAAATACGTCCTTATGATTTAACCCTATAGAACTTGTCGGAGGTGATGAAATACACCTTATAATCTAAGTTTGCATAAAATAAAATACATAATAGAAAGTCTTTATAGTCATCATAAGATCACCCAATACTATTGTGAGTTTTTGGGGAGCACTTTAAATGACATTATTTCTATGCCTTAGACTAGGAATCAAAGTGTGATGAGATGGTGATTTTGATCCTAAAAGTTCCCTAGATGGGATGGATAGAAGAGCATATATGCACATCTCTTTTTGCTAAAACAATCAAAGTTTGCAAACAATTGAAGCGATGCTGATTTGTTACACCAAATTTGAAATGTGTGATTAGGTTCATTACTAGGCCCTTATATTTAAGTACAAAAATTGTAAAGACTACACAAAAAAAGACCACACAAAGCAATAAAAACCTAAGTTCATTTAAAGCCCAGATTGAAGATTCAAGACTTAGCCTAGATTCATGATTAAAACACCAAATTTAAAATGTTGTAAGAGTTATGATGTGTTTTAATCACTAGAAGAAATGTATCTAAGATTTAGCCAAATCTTAGGTTCATTTTAAGCACTAATTCAAATGTGTGAAATCAAGCATGTTCATTTCAAACCCAAATGAAAGTGTGTTTGGTTAGTCAAAAGCATTCAAACCAACTTCCAAACTACACCCTCAACCTACAAAAACACAATTATAAGGGCCTAATTTGAAGCACTTAAGAGTTTGAGCAAACAACATTAAAATTCAACTCTATATTGCAATCCCACTATTACACAGTCAATATCACTATTTTTTTGAAAAATCACAATTTTAGATAATAATATCATTGTTTTAGGTTATATCAAATAGAAATCACAATATCATTGTTTACCTAGGAAATCATTACCAAAATAAATGAAATTACTATGTAGAATAACGATATTGTTGTTATGTGAAATCACTACTAAAATCAACAAAATCATTGTTTCGATATGAAATCATTGGAAAAATTCACAATATCACCACGTAGAATGATGATATCACTATTCTAAAACAAAATCACTAATACCAGATAGAAAACACAAAAAAAAATAGAATATCACTATTCTATTGACAAAATCATTGCCCAAATTAACAATATCACATCCAGAATGACAATATCATTATTTTACAAAAGCACCGCTCTGACAAACAATATCACTACTCTTGTCAACAAAATTGCTGCTTCAATCTTCAAAATCGTTGCTTAGCAAATAATAATTTCATTACAAAATTGCTACTATGTCAACAATGATATTGCAATAGAGAGTAAAACTGTGACACTCAGGAATGAAAACACAATGTATCAAAAAATGGATTTTTAATCTAAAATTTGATTCTTTTAGCTCCCTCATTCCAAGATTCTGCATAACAAAGATTAGTAGGTTGCTTGAAAGATATTTGTGACCAAATTTGTGGGGTTTAGTCCCACTGAGTGTGCCAAAATATAGAGAGGATTACATAAAATGATTAGTCAAACATTAGTCCAATAAATCAAAGGAAAAATACATAAGAGTAAATTGAATTAAGCATATCTATTCATGCAAGAATTACAAAATATATCAAGAAATAATTGAAAGAAAACAACATCATATTAACTTCCCAAGTGGATTAACCATATAAATGTGACTCAAAATCATGTTCTCCCTTGATCAAGAGCTCTTGTCTTCAACAACAATGGTGGCCAACTCCTCCAATGTCTCAAGAACTCCTTGTAAAACCTAGGCTCATGATTTGGAATCACTAAACTAGCCTATCAATGAATCTTGAAAATAAAATCAATGACCAAATGTAAAGGATTGAGACAATAATTTTACATTATAACTCTGCACAAATCAAGCTTAAAAATGATGTTCATGGCCTCTCTATTTATAGATTGTTGAGATTGATCAGGATCAATCATGATCATCCATCTCAAGATTGAGATGTGTGTCCATAAATTAATCCAATTATATAATTAAATCCATATATATCCTTCATAAATATTTGGGATAGAGGGGCATTTAAGAGGCATGGAGGGTTTTGGTGAGACATGGGAGATCCATAATCCTGATATTTTATGCATTTATGGCTTATGGATGCCACCCCATAAGATGATGTCATTAGGTGATGTAGATATCAAAAATTAATTTATAATAATGAGATATTCAATAATTTCCATGAAATTCTTACTTAAACTCTTAATTTGTATTAATTAGCTTAAACAAGGTTAATCAACATTTGTGCAATTCTTTGGAAATTGGTGCACAATTAATCAAAATGGTCAGAATGTCATATTACTGGGTCATAATTTTATTGGAGAAGAATTGGAAGGTGATGTTAGATGCATTGGAACCATATTCCTATTTAAGATGTTGTTGACACAAAATAATAAAGGTACGTGACGTGTACTAACAAATTATAAAAAGGGAGTGATCCAGAGCACAAAAGGGGAAATCATCATTTTGACTCAAAATAAATTGATAAAATTTAGGTATCCCATAAAATGCATTGCCCCATTTAGGGATACATTAGCCTAAATCAACACTTGTAAATGACAATTTCAAACCATTTAGCGCGTTTTATGGATTTTGACCTAAAATGTGCATTTGAGTGCAATTAGAGTAAGATTGACAATTTCAACACAAATGGTGCTAGGAATTGGATGTTTAAAATCCAAACAAGGTGTGTGAAATTATCTTAAATGTTGCTCAGGGTCACCTTTTACATCATACAATTTAAGCTTAGATGCCACAAAACTAGTTGATAAAGGATATGTTACAATATGTTGAGAAAATGGAGTATGAAAAAAATATGTGAATCAAGTGCTTGATTAGGTTTTGAATTACCTTGTTCCAAATTTAACACCTTAGTTTACATAGATTTAACCTCTTACATAAGGTATTTTACATCATGATTAGAATGTGTGCTAACCAAGGGTGGTGTCACAAATGACTAAGTAGTAATGGGCACGTTGATTTGTGGAATCCCTAGGTTACCCCCATAGTAAATGGTGGTAAGAAGTTGTATCAAATGAAGTAGATAAAGGTATGAAACCCATATAAATTTAAGTTTCCTTAGATGTATTAGCTATATTTTCACTTTTTATTTCCAAAAGAGTTTTCAAGATTGTATGATAATCTTGATATTGATCCTAGATTGCTTCTCAAAAGTTATTAATAATTTTCACTTTATTTATTGATGGTTGTTCATAATATAAATGTGGCAATTCATATCAATGCTCATCTTAAAAGTCAAATTTGTCTTGATTATATTGTTCATGCTTGGAAGTGTTATCAAGGACTTCTTATACATATTCAACCTTTTCATTAGTATTCAAATGTCCTAATAGATCCTTGTTCTTATCCATATTATGTGTTTTATCAAAATAAATCTTAGTAGGTTAAACTTCAATATCAATTATTATAGCACTTCTTCTATGAGAGGTAGAAACAAATTTCTTAGATTTCATAAAATATGATATTGAAACTTGGAATATTCTTGCTAATAAAGAATTTACCAAATTTGAAAACTATAAAAAAAACATTGGAAAAAATAAAAAGAAGGAAAGAAACCCTAACAACATGACTGTTGAAGGTTTTTAATTTTCAATCAATAAATGTGTTCACCAATATGTTTTACCAAATTAGTGGATTAATATATTTTTAATCCTAATTACAAAAAATACTACATAAAATTAAAATGTTGTAGATTTTAAATAAATGACACAAATTGATTTAGAACTTGCTAAATTTAGAAATATGTTGAAAATGAAAGTACTAGAGAAATACATCTTAGCTAGAAATCAAATGTGTAAGACTGTAAATACAACTATGAAACTAACTATGTGACTGTATGATAAAATTTTGAATTAGGAACATGGATTCACTTGAATTTGGGATAAGGTCACTAGAATCAAATAAGGATGGCATATATTTGTGTCATTAGGGCATTTCCAACCTCTAGTGGAGTTTTTGAAAATTTTAAAAGTTTGGGCCTGTGTGCCTTTACCTATTAGTTTTGCATGTCTGATCAGCTCAGTACGATTCACTATGGATTCCATTGTGTACCTTATTATTCATTTGAAACCTTATCTCAATAGGTATTTAGGAAAAATAAAATAAATGGGAAAAGGGGATTAGTGGTTAAATTTGTGCTTTACCTCAACACCCCTTGTGTTGAGTGTTGCCTATATACCAATACTCTAAAGAGGGATCAATCTCCATGTAGTTATTCCATGATATGGTGGTGTGTGTAATATTGGTGTAATTTTATATGCTAGTGTAATATTGGTGTGATTAAGTGATTTAATAATTCCCTGTGATCTTAGAGGTTTATTCAAAGTTAGCTCAGGGGTACTAGGGTTGTGTGGACTTAGAATTGGGAAGAATAGATGCTTTCCTTTTAATGTGCAGTTATATGTTTTGGTGTTTTTCAATCCTATGAGTCTCTATTGAATAAATGGATTTAAAATGTGGTTTTATATTGATCATTTTGTAATTATTTGGGACTTTTGAAACTATGGGATGGCCCATTAAGTTAATTCTAATTTGGTAAACTAGTTGTTATTTGGTAGGAGGATGCAACCAGAAGATTCAAATACTACTAGAAAGAAGGATTATCCTAAAAGAGAGACCTTGTCTAAGGAGAAAAGACATTTCTTTGGAAGTGTGGATCAATTAAAGGGTAAGATTGAGTTGTTTCTAATGAGAAATATGGATATTTTGTAATCATTAGTTACTTAGAGGAATGGTTTATCTGCATAGAAGTGAAAGAATGGTGGTCAAAAGACCATGGAATTAGGCATGAGATAAGTGGGTATAAGGAGTGGTAATAAATGTATTATTTTAAAAATAAATGTTAGTTTATGTGTTTATAGTCTTCATCTAACAATTTGAGGTCTTCAACCTACAACATATCTTGTAAATATCCACTTGAGTCAAAGGGGGAGATTAAGGTGTTGATGGATCCAACCCAAGGTGAGTATTTATATCCTTAGACTCTTCCCTTTACATAATAGATTAGATGTTTTTAATTTATTTGTTGATGCATGTGTGTATCCTTTCTTAGGATCATTCTTATATAAAATAAGATGATATAGATACAAGGTTGATTAATCTTGACACCTATCACCTTAGGTCTCACAGACCCCCATTTGGTTGACCATTGATTATTTATAATCACTTACCCATCATTTAATTTATTTTTACCCCCTTAAAACTAATTAATTTACTTGGATATTTAAAATCATACCTCCAATAATTACCTTTTTTGAGGTCTAGTGAGAACTATATCTATATGCCATAGACTTAAGCTTTGGAACCCTTTCCTCTTGACACTTGAGCTATTATAGGTTACCCTCCTCTAGACCTATAGACATACTAGGTCCTTACCTACTTGTCCAAGCATATATAGGCTCTATTTTTCTTGACCTTAATCATGTCCTACTATATTAAGTGAAAGAGGATATTTTTTGGTCATCCTATCCCATGCATACTATAACAACCACTTCATAACCAACCATTAGTTTTATATCTTGGGCTGATGTTACAATAGAAATGATATATATAATTTTAAAACTACATGAGCTATTTGGTATTGTATAAAATGAATTATGACTTGTCACCTTCAAAATGCATGTGATTCAGATGATGTTGATGTTGTTGGTAGAGCCACACAAGCTATGGAACAATACCCATATGAGAAAATTTAGATTGATGACTAATATCCTTCTAGAACACTATTATTTATTTATATTTTATTAACATTGTTTCCCCTACATAAGTTTATTGGTTCATTTTTTATACAATAATTACAACTTGATATTCTAGTAAATTTAGTATATGTTTCTCCTATGCCTTCATTTTAGTTATGAAATTAAAGTAATTTTATAGTTATTATATTAGGATATAATTTAATCATTGTATTATTTTTTCAAATAATTCATGTTTCTTCTCTATATTTCCACATACTTCAACTTAGATTGCATTACCGTCAACTCAGTTATTACATTAGGATACATTTTAATCATTATGTTACTTTCTAAAATAATTTAACGTGAGTACATAAGGGCATGTACATCCATCAAAATATTAATCAAATAGTGGACTTATGACAACTAATTATGTTTTGTGAATAAGCAAAGATATTAACATTATGTTGTAATATGTTAGCAAATTTTGTGCCTTTATCAAGGCATAATTGAAAGTGGATACTTATCATATGTTGTATTTTAAAATACCATGATAGAGTTTTATGTAAAGTTTGTAAGCATAAACATGGCACATGATGTCATATCCAAAAAATCACATTTTTTGTAAATGTGTTTTATACGTATTAAAATTTACACTCTACACGATTTACACTCATCTAAACTGTACATCCAAAATAGGAGAACCATGTGGGTGTTTTGGGTTATTTTAGCCCATGGTTATGGTACCCATTTTATTGTATTAATAATTGTATGGATTTGTATTAATGTGCCTAAAAATACTTTCACATGCATTAGGGTAAAGTAAATTTTTGAAGTACATTATTGTATTGTAAATAGTTCAGTTAATACAATAAGGAATAAAGTTACCATGTTGGATTTTTTCCCAAAATAATTTTCTCAAGTGAAAATATTATTTATTATATGTGTGTGTTTCATTTTTCATTTATTTTATAGATTTATATTTTGTAAGCATTGATTTTCCTACATTATTTAGTCAATTTATTTTTCTCTACATTTGATATCAAATCAAGGTTTTGATTTGTTTGAAGAATTAGGGTTTATTTTACCTATGATAAATTATTTCTTGAGTGGGAGATCTCAGTGTGAAATATTCATGTTAAGGAAAACAATAGGAAGAATAAGGATATAGATATAAAAATACAATGGCTAACATTTTGATTTATTGAAGCTCGAGATGGAAGATATTATTATGGACAAAGATTAGTGGGTTGTGTATTAGAATCATAACCTACATTTATGAAGGTAAAAAATTGGGAAAATATTATAAAGAGTTAAATTAGATTGTGTTTTCTAGATTCAAATACATTTAATTTATCAACAAATAAAATTGTTAAGGAACTATGGGATAGTTTGGGACTTTATATTAGACAAAGTCTCTAATGAACAAACTCTTTCTTTAAAATAAGTTATAATAATTGAAGATGAATGATGGTGACATTTTGGGATAAGATCTGAACACCTTCAATATTTTAGTAAGTCAGTCGATTTATATCAAAATAAATGAATTGGAAATATAATTAAGATTGTCAAATGAAGGAAGCCTTATTTATGAGAGGTTTTTCCCAAGAGAGAAATAAAAAAATCAAAGGACATACAATCAAATTTTAGGTAAATCTAATACTCTAGGCAAAACTCAAAGGAAGTTTTGGAACTATGGTAAATTGGAAATTTCAAGGACTAGAAATATAAAAAGGTTGAAAATGGTAAGTCATCTAAAAATTATCCTCCTACAAAAAATAATATATGAGATGATGTTTTAGGGGATATATTCTCTACAACTTCAATTACACATGCATGCCATGATGCATTGTTGATTCATTCAAGTGCTTCATTTCATATGACTCCCCATAGGGAATGGTTTTGGAAATATGAAAATATCAATGGAGGAAATGTATACTTAGGAGACAACTCAAATTATAAAATCATAGGTTAAAGAAGAGTCAAGTTGATGCTCAAATATGGAAGGATTAAAACCCTCCTTAATCTCATGCAACTATAAGTTTGGAAAGAAATATGATTTTTATAAGCAAGATGAACATTGTAGGTGTGTAGGTCATATTTAATAAGTATAGTTATAATATAGTTCATGGATCCATGGTATTAACAAGAAGATTTAAGATTACTTTTTTTTTCAAGCTTGAGAAAATAAATATAAGTGATGTGTTTAATATGTCAATTATTCCCATAGTGAAAAAGGAATCATATTAAACCTTTGTATTTATTGTAGAAATGACACTGCTTGGCATCAAATGATATGATATGTTGGAGACAAATGCCTTCAAGTGTTAAAAACTAAATCTATCAATTAAATAATTTTTCATCATTCGTTATATTTTTATTTTAATGAACATTATTTATTTGGTAATCAAACTCGAATAAAATTTCCCATAATACTAGAAGAGGGATGAAATACCATATTTAATACTTAGTGATGTGTCTGGAGCTATGAAGGGCCCATGACTAATAGAATATCTGTATTATATTTATTTTATATATGATTAGTCAATTAAAACTTGGGTATATTGTATCAATAATAAATTAGAGGTTTTTAGTAAGTTTTAAGAGTTTAAAGCTCTTGTTGAAAAAACATGTTGCCTAGTTATATAATAAATCTAGAGTATAAAGGAAAAATATGGCTCTATATAAAACATAAAATAATGGAGTTTAAAAAATAATTAATAGTTATCTAATGGATAAGTTGAGAATATGTTCAATGTTGTAGGCTTAGAAAGGAAATTATAGGTAGAAGCAATCATGACTAGTTGTTACCTAATCAATAGATTTCCCACATAAGCCCTTTTTGATAAAACCCTATATGTAACATCTTATGTTTTTTGGTTGTCATGCTTATATGCATATCTTGAAATAAAAAAATAAGCTAGACTAACAATACTTAGATGCATATTCTAAAATAAAAAATAAAAAATTTAGACTTTAAATTAGATAAGTTTATGATTATTGGATATAGTACTAGTGTGAGAGGATATAAAATTTGGAACCTAGAAATAAAGAAGACCGTTTATAGTAATAAAGTAATCTTCACAAAGGTTAAATGGGTTCCATAATAGGAAGGACAACCAACTATAGAACCTGAAAAATACATGTAGAATTAGAAGAGTGAGAATCTATGTTTGAATATGAAGAAGATGAAATAGAAAGGGAGTTTATTGAGGAATATTCAAACAAAGAAGGTGAATATGAACCAAAAGTGGAAGGAGATTTTCTCTAGTATTGATAAGATTGGGTCAAATTAAAAGAATATCATAAAGGTATAGTTTGTATACACATAATATTTTTAAACTTTATCAAATATTGATGCTTTCTCTCTTACAGGAACCCATCAAGTCTCAATCTATTTAAGTGTACACCTTAAAGGGTGTACCAAAAAATGGGTGGGTAGACCATCTATGATTTGTAGGATTATTTTCCCTTATACTACCACTTACTATCTACACAACCTTTTCCCATGTACTTCCCTAAGCCTTGCCTCTGATCTTACACACTCCTCCAAGAAGTTCACCATCTTACTTAGCCCCTTCCTAAGCCTAAAACCCTTTTTGAAAATTTACATTACATTATCATCCTAGGTCAACTTTGTATTCAAAATTTTAAAAACATGTTATGGGTCTAGGTTGGCCAAGACTAAGACCTAAGTTGTTTTTATCAATTAACGATACATAGTCCATTGGGATGGCCATGTTGGTTAAAATTTCAAAAAGGTTTAGGGTTAGATTAATATATGTACACACACACACACACATTAATTTCAACATTTATAAGAGAAGAGAAGAATAAGAATATCATATTTCACATCTGCTTATCAACCATTCTACTTGAGGAACATAGCTTAGGGTTTCAATACTTTTTTTGGAGATATAGATCTTATCTTGTGGAGAAGTCTTTTAGATGCATATAAAAGTTATTTATCCTAGAGATGATATATCCTTTTTATCCTTACATACAACAACAAACTCTTGTGAATCACCTTGGCCAAGGGAGATATTAAATCTCAACAGGTTCATCTTCAAAGGTAAGTATTCCTAACTTTGTTCCTCCTTTGTAAGAGTAGATAGATTTGCATTTGCACTTCTCTCCCATGCATTAAGGTTTTACCTATACATATCTTAATTATAATTATCCTATGCATGTTTAATTTTTATGTTTATTACCTCCACTTTGTGCCACAAGCTTTGGTGAACACTAGATCAAATTTTCTTTTACTTGTCATTTACTTTGGGAATATAAAAACATATGACTTAGCTAGGGTTATTGCATAGTACTTTTTAATTAAAGGATTTGAAACCCTCTCTAGTGATGTTATTATGGTAAGAGATACGTTGGTTAGGTCTAGTGTATCCATCTTGTTCATGACCCCAAATATATAATGTATTAACAATCAAAAGTGTAAGTAGGATTTATCTTATATGAGCTATGGTTGATAAATAAATCAGTTGCATTTCCATTTATATACATTTTGGTGAAGCCGACATGAATTAAACACTTGTATGTTTTCTTTCATGCTTTAATTTTATCATAATATCATATATTTCTATTTTTGCAATACTGTATTGAACCTATCAATATCGTTATAATAGTATGTACACATGTTTAACACATAGTTGCCCCAAAATGACATTGTTCTATCTATGTAGGTCTTCTACAAATACAGGTGACTAGATCGATCAACTCAACACCATCTTCTTCTTCAGTCACAAAATTGTATACATAGTCAAACTAATTGAATCCATTCTTAGTTCTCCTTTTTCAACATATAGACCTACAAACATAGTCGAGCCAATTGACTCTATTTGTAACTTCTTTTTTAGCACATAGGTTTTGTAAACTCTATCTAGCAAGTCAAATTTGTTAGTAAAATTTTTCAATCAACACTTGATTATCACAACATCAAAATTTTCAATCTAAACATATTCAAGGCCACTAAGGTTCATTCTTACCTTCTCTATCATTTTAGTTTTCTTCTTTCAGTACTATTTTTCACAAGTTTATAGTCTATAAAACTATAGCTCTAAATCCAACTAGGTCAACTAGATTGACACAGTTCTGTAGTCTATTTTCTATCTCTAAGGACTAGTTAACCAATTCAAATATATTCATCTAGATCTTGCTTCTACAAAATTATAGCGACCCAGTTGACTCTGTTCTGCATTGTTTTCATATAATATCTCTTGAAAAAATTCTTTACTCTTCACAATCAAGAAATTAATTTCTTTTTTATAGTAATTAATTCACCTTTCATTTTATTTACTTGCATGCTTTTAGTAACAAACATAGATTAATTAGTTGTTTTTACAAATTAATGATTTAGTCACACTATTTTTCTCTTTAACAAACACTTCTAAATCACTTTACACAAAAAAAATAAATCTTTGATAAGTAATTAATTAGGTTTTTGCTTGATCTTTTATAATTATATTTGTTATTGTAAAACTTTCATTATCCAAACTTGGTATAAGGTTTATGTTGTGTGTTCCAATTGGATCAATCACATTGAAGAATATTTCTCTATTTTTAGAACACTATCATCACTATCAACATAGTCTCTTACAGATTGTTTAGATGATCTACTTGAAGTACATAGTCAACCTATGTAATTGCATATCTTTATCTTCTTATTCAGTACCCTATCTAATTATTACACAGTCAACCTGTCTAGTTGTGTCTTCTTTTTTCTTGTCATGTTCCCTATTCAATAGTACACAGTCAACCTGCATGATTGTGTCCTCTTTTTTGTTCCCTATTTTACAAAACAAAGTCAACCTATTTGATTATGTATCCTATTTTCTCATCATGATTTTCCTATTTGAGGGTAATATAGAGCTAAATCTAACAAACATGATGAGTCTTACCCATCCTAATAGGTTTACTAAGAAATAACTCATGGCTCCCACTTTGGATACAAGTAATGTTCACATTGCCACTCGCACTACTAACTATGGGACTCCTCATTCATCCTTAGTTCATAATCCCTTATTCTCCTTTAAAGATGAGCATGAATTAGAGTACACACCTGAAATGCTCTTCTTCATTAACAAATTTCCTCAACATAGATGAAAGGGCCCTTCAACCATTTAGAATCTTATGATAGGTTCTCAAGTAGAATAACCTCTCTCTCTTTCCCCTACCTTCTCTCACAGATTTAGGGGAGACACTTTCTCTACTTCTCAACCCATCCCTTCTATTTTTTATCCTTCCCATAACATGACTTCTTCTTCTATGATATCTTCAACCTCCATGCCAAGTATCTCCACTAACATGGTAGGTTCAACCTCTAATGGGCCTTTTCCAAAGACCATCCTCCTTAATCATGCCACTAGTGCATCTTTTACTAAAAATGTTAATCATGCTACTAGCACTTCCTTTTATACCAATGATTCTCATGATGCTAGTGTGTGCATGCTATTACTCACAGTGCAACCCAATCCACTATACCAATACTAATACTTTGCATGTTGCACAAACTAGCCATATTACTTCCCAAACTCATCAAATTTTACTACAAACACTCAAAAAAATAAATAAATTTTAAAGCAATAATGCAAATCAAATGATGTAGATGTAAAACCATCTCATTATCCTTGTAATTCAACCCCAACATGTTTCATGGGGAGTGTAGAATCTAAATGTACCCCGCCTCACCTAAGGGATTCCTATGGTAACCTTATTCCTCAACCACCCCTAATTAATAAAATGATTAAACATCTCTGAAATGAACCTCTGGTACCTCAAATTTCCAATATCGACATAGGAGATATCACACCTACCATCAATTATAATGGGCCTACTAATCCCACATTACATTTAGAAACATTTAGTAATCTCTATAAATATTGGGTCAAACTTAATACTTTTTCTACTACCAAGCTATTAGCTAAAACACTCTTAGAAGATGATTTAGATTGGTATAATCAACTAAAACCCAATTCTATAACTAGCTTGGAAGATTTTGTTAACTCCCTAGTATAAGAGTTTCAAACTAGTGATATCCCTTAAAATACCTTAGATCACTTCACAAATTGTAAACAACTTGAGTTTTACATGGCATAAGCTTTCATCAAACATTGGAAGAAAATATCTAGTAAATGTGAGCATAATATGGTAGATGATAACATTTTTCATCTATTCACTAACTCTCTCTATCCAAAATTGCAACATCGAAATAGGACTCTCTCTCCAAGAACTTTGAAAGAAGCCCTCGACCAAGCTAAGTGACAATATTTTCTCATGCACCAATTTGAACCATATCAACCCACCACAAGCACTCACATGCTTATTAAAACAAAAACCATCAAGCTAGTAATGATGGTGTCATCGATACTTATGACACTATTCACAACATTCAAGCCATCACTCCCAACAACACTATGGAGCATGCTCCCCCTTTGAACAACACTCTTAATCCTACATTTTATTAAAAAAACAACATTAATGCCCAAAAACCATTATTTTTAGCCTATATTTGAAATCATCTTCCAAGGCCTCTACCATGATACCTTGACCCCACTCATCTAATGAAAACATGGTATGATCCAAACAAATTTTGTTGGTTTCATGCGAATTAGGGCCACTGTAAATTGGGACCACTCTTATTAGAATTGTAGACAATTGCATAACTTAGCTATAGATTTTATTCTTGGCCCAAATTTTAATCATGAATAACTAATTCATAAGCACCAAAAAACATATGACAACTTTTAAATCTCATGAAACACAAAACAAAAATCAAGATTTAAATCAAGCTAATGCTCATCTCACTATATACAAGATCCTCTTCCTAATCATCAAGATAACAATGACCAACCTATTTCTTCCAAAAATAATGTTTAAAGTCTTATATACCTCAATAAAAATGAATAAAATGTGGTAAATATTACTAACATATGAAGGGTAGTTACTTTTATTGATTCTAATACAACACACATGCACCAAAACTCTCAAACATTCCATGTCATTCAAGACACTTCCCCCTCTCATCTCATAGAGTTGAGTCAAGAAGACCTTATAACATTCCAATAACCACCTTAAAAATCTAAATTTAATAATACCTCTCACACCATATCTACTCTTCCCCAAAAATCTACACACATAGACAACATTCCCCAACCTTCTAATAGTATTTCTTCAACCCAATCACAATAAATACCTAAATCAACTATCCCACCATCCAAAGACAATCAACCTAGTTTTCCTCAACTAAACCAACTACATCTCACAAAAATAAATTTGAATTCACTTCTAACCCTCATTCTTAGGAGCTCTTACAACATTATGCACCTCTATCTAGAAATCCTCCCTTGGGTTATGATGAACGGGACCCCATAGTGGAACTTTCTCATCTCCCATCTCAAATACCTTTTTTGAACTAATGTGAACTTAGCCTTGTCATTGAAACCATCTAATGAAATTTATATTTGAAATGAAAATCCCTCATCCTCCTCTAATAGGTTGCAAAGCTAACTTGTCTGGGTCCAAAAATAACATACTTCAATAATGTGAAGATATGTCCATATATGTTTATGAAATAATTGATACTTCTCTTTCCCTTAAGTTTCCTATCACTTTCATGATTATAGATGAGATTATGATTCATGTGGATGATCCTCCCCTATTAATTAGCATCCAAATCAATGATATCCAAGTTAGTCATGCTTTGATTGATGAGGGTTCAGGTACTTATGTCACCTCCCTCAATTTAATTAATTTTTTTGGATATTTCAAGTACAATCTCAAGTCCACATGTAACACATGTCAAGGCTATGATATAAAGCAAATTCCTGCTATAAGTTGAATGTGTATTCCTATTACCATCCCTCCTATCACTGTCCACATGAAATTTATAATTTTTAACTCTACCCTCTCTTATAACATCTTGCTTGGTAGACCTTAGACTCATCGCATGAGGGAAGTCGCCTTATACACATGCCAATGCATCAATCCACCACAATTATGCTATTTATAAAATTTAATGAGACACAAACCCTTATAATTTATAACATATCTAAGAATGTGGTGTCTTTAAAATTCCTACCCTTGAACCTTTTCCTAGTACCCCATTTAAGGAATCTCAATAATTCTATTATCCTATTAATTTTACCCAAGGTTATAATGGTCACACTAAAATCATTGGGAACATACCACCTAACCTCCTTGATTCCAATGATGATGAACTAGATGAGATAAGCCTCAAGATTAAAAATTTCAATCTATCCCCTCATATCATTACCCAACTTCTACCATCCCTACAACCTCACTCCCATCAATATCCTATCGATGATCTACCTATGGTCTTAACTAAGACTAGACATTATATTCATCACATGAATTTTGATGATAAGATCATACCTACCTATACCATCAACCTCCATACACTTGATTATGATGATGGTTATGCTTTAGATGACCCATTTCTAGGAGGACTTGTCTAGGCTAAAGATGTTGAGATCCTTCAATATCATACTACATTATTTCAATATTTTCATTCATCTTATCAAACTCCTTCCTTAATAGTGCCTAATTATAGTATTTTTTTTATTGTTTTTCATAGGGTATAAATTGAGCATCACATGACACACCTCCAATTTTAGTAGAGCCTCTTAGAAGCATGCTCATGGATCATGCCATGATTAACCCTTACCATTTTGATCAATACCAAGATCCTTCTAGTTTGCTTCCCCCAAAAATATTAATTACTGATCTTAAGCCTTATGTGCATCCCACTTTATATTCAATTGAGCCTCACCATATTTTTGATCTTTCTTTATCTTTCACTAAGCCTCACCTTATTTTTGATCCTGCTTTACCTTTATATGAGCCTAGTCTAGTTTATATTTTTCCCCACCTTCCCTTCGTGATGGCCTTATTAATTTATTATAACTTGATCCCATGCCCACCCAATGGGCCTATCAACCCTATTTTGATATTGACAAAGTTGCCAGTCATTGGACAAGAGACTACCAGTTATATTAGCCTTCGCCAGTTTCTCCTTTTACCTCTTCCATTACTAGACCCCCAAAGTCTACTAACAAGCATATTTGTTGCCTTCATGGAATAAATAATCATTATTCCACCCATTTTTTAAAGATTTTAAAATATATTGACACATTTCATCCTACCCTTACTCAACCCAAATATAAATCTATACCTCCTCCCTAGTTGTTCCCCAAGTATATCCCTAAATATGGGGAGTTATATTATCTTTGGCACCAATGTGGTACCCATCATATTGATTAATGACAAATTATCCAACACCTTCATGATCACCTTTTGATGATTCATACACCTAATATTACTCCTTCCACAAGTCTCCCATATAAGAAGGTTCCTCCCTCTTCACCTGTTCTTCCCCACCCATGGTTTCTTCCCCACCTATGGCTCCTTATCCATCGATGGTGCCTCCTTCTTATTCCATAGATACCATTCCTACTTAGTGACCTATTCCTCTCCTTGTTTATTATACACATGAGATGCCTCATGAGCATGATCTTTTAGATACACCTACATATTCTATTGAGGAGATTCGAAGAGAGGTCTTTGTACAAATTTTAATGAGGATTGATGAGACTCTGGATATCGTTAGGATATAAATTCATAGAGATATTTTATATTTCATGGATAATATTTGTGGATAAATTTATCAATATTTTTTAACATGGAATGGTGTTATTTTACTTGTTCTTCACTACGATTTTGGATTGGATTTTTGATCCACTTTTATATATCTTATATCATTTGACTATGTGTCAAATTTGGCTTCACCTATCTATTTTACCTAGATCTTTACATTATGATTTATATATTATATAATTTCATCTTTTATTATGGATTCTTTTTCTCTCTTTCCATGATTTCACACTTATGTCTATGATTTCCTTTCTTTCATGGATTTCTATTTGAATGTTTTCTATATTATCTCA